>JARDYJ010000290.1:0-45556 GCA_029215755.1 Spea hammondii
CCGTTCGTGCATGCGCGAACGGCTAATCTTATGAATATTCATGTCGCTCTTAAAGCGACATTTATTCTTTTTCCTCCTCCCCCTAATTAGGAGGGTAGGAGGATCCATATTGTTGGAGGGATATTTAAACCCTCATTTGGCACTACACCATTGCCTGTGTTAGTGCCTTTTTGCCTTTCACTAGCGTTTGAATCCTGATTAAGCTTTCTGGAATTGACTCCTGCTTGAACCTGACCTCCGTTATATTGCTGCCTGCCCTGACCTTTGCTTGTGACCCCGACTACTCTTTTGCCTGACCCCTGACTGGTGGCAGTACGTCCTCTCTCCTCCAGAGGGCGCTGATTCTGCAGCGCGGATCCAGAACCTGTACCCCGGTCGTGACACATACCGCCCAAACCCCTTTCCTTTCATACAGTCCCAACCTCAACATCAAATATTTTATGCATTCCCCTTGGTTTTTTATGCCCCAGGGGCTTTATCTTGCACTTATCCACACAAAACACCAGTTGCCACAGCTCCTGAGTGTTTTTATAGTTTACCTAAATCATTTGGCATTTGGCTTAGCCCTCCAGGAACATTAATATAGCAAAAATACACATATAATTAACTTTATATGCCTGTGTTTTTGATTCCATACACGTGTTAGCAAAGGTGTGCGGCTGAAACACCTAAACTCAATAATTAGGAGGGGTGTCCCAATACCTAGAAGAAGGTAGAAGGTAAGCAGGCATTGCAAGAGTGAGAATCTGACTATACACACCTAGAACCCTGGAGCTCAGACCCTGAATGTTCCAGGTATCGGCGGGATAGGCAGTGGTATTAAGCTATGGGGTTTGCATATAACGACCAATACTAGTACAAAGGGTGATATCCATAATCATTAGTATTAAAAACCATAAGTGTACCTACAGCATTAATATGTTCAGTGAAGCAAGCATGTAGGATCTGAAGACAATTTAGTTTCAAAGATGTATTTTGTTCTGAAACAACTTCAAAGGAACAGTGTGTCTTACAGCACTTTCTTTCTTTGCTTGGCGTTTAAAAAGAGGGTGTGGGTAACTGGGTGATATATTATTTGGGCAAGAGTGAGATCAAGGTTCTTTTTATGAGCTACGAAATCCTAGTACAATAAAGTATGAAGAAAATGGAACTAATCGTCAAAAGAACCAAAGTAAGCAGATGTCTTGTCAAGTTTGTACATAACCATAGTTTATGAACCTCCTAAGAGACTGTAAGCTCACAAGACCAGGGATCTCTTTTCCTTCTTTACCAGATTCCTGAAATACATGCTTCCAATGTTAAGCTTACCTCTGCTGCCCACTTCTGTAATGTCCTTTGTTTCTCTTGTGGTTGGTCAAACTGGTGACCAGGGGAGGGCTGGCAGCCTAAGGCCTGGGGGGCAAGTCTAGTCAAGTGGCCCATTGCGCCACCAAAGCGGTTGCGAGCGACATTGATAGCAGTCACTCCACCGGCGCCTAATGAAATTAAAGCGGCCGGCGTGCACGCACCGCGCCGCCCAATAGCCGTGCCTCAGCTCTTTATCCCACCTCTTTTAAGACGTGGGACAAAGAGCTGAGGAATGGCCATTGGGTCTGACTGCTGCATGATGCAGGGGCGTACCTAGAGTATTTGGCACCTGTGGCAGATCCTGTATGTGCCCCCCCCCCACACACACACACACACTTTAAAACTGCATAGTTTCTATGGTTAGGCAAACATTGACAGGGGTACAGCATAACTGTTATCATTATATACTTAGGGATTACGCTGTACCACTGTCAATGTGTGCCTATACATTGAGCCAGACACTGACAATACTGCAGTACAACCCCTATCACTGTATACTAAGCCAAACATTGATGTGGTGTAGGCCTACCACTTCAGTGACTGGCTTAGTATATAGTAGGGATGCACCGAAATTAAAATTCTGGACCTAAACTGAAAATTCAGTATTCATTTGGCCAAAACCGAAAATAAAAACGTTTCAAATACTTTATTTGTAAGTAACACACCAAAATTAGACAAAAAAAAAATCGATAACAATATTAATATATATATATATATATATATATACATATATATATATATATAAATATACACATATAATTAACAGCAATCACAATCCTATCATGCCCAAGTTCTAGCATGTACTGGCTGACTTAGCATAAGGATAGACGTGTGATTGCTGTTTGCAACCATATATATCTATTAATACTGTTATTGCATTATTGGACGAAAAAAAAAAAAAAATTGACAACAGCAATTACACTCCTATCATGCCTAGGCAGCCTCCCTATGCCATGCTATCCCCCCACACTTCCATGCAATCTGAAACCCTCATTCACAAACATTCATCATAAACTACAGCATAACACCCATCCCTCTCACACACTTACTAATATTTTCCTACCTTTCCTCTGGCACTGTCACTTTTCCTACTCCTCTTCATTCTTCCTCTTCTTCTCCCTCTTCTGTGTCCTGTCCTTCCGGTGTGCGGAAGACGGTGGGCGTGGCTTCAGTGTTGTGCGCCGGGATTTGACATCAAGTCCTGACGCACAGCCACAGTTGCCGCGCGCTTCGTTTTCGGAGGCGTGCCGGCACCCCTCAGTGAGCGGCACGCCAGGCGGACCACCCCCCACCAGGTACACTACCGGCACGGCGGCCAGTCCCGGTGGCAGCCGCTTAGTTTTTAACTTTGCGGCTGCCATGAATGGTCGTCTGCCGGCCGGCCGCCCGGCCAGCCGTCCGGCCCGGATTCAGGGCGGCCTGGGGGGCAATTGCACGGCGGCCAGTCCCGGTGGCAGCAGCTTAGTTTTTAACAGTGCAGGCACCGGCAGTGCATATACCTGTTTGGATTAACACAGAAAGTGGGTGACAAAGACGGTTTCCTTAGCTTTTGCAGAACTAATCCAGGAGTCCTGGTCAACGGAGCTGATACCAAGGAGAAATATAAGAAGAAGAGAAGAAGTGGAGCTGGCTGAAAGAAGACGCGTTGGGGCCAGCGGACAAGGTAGAGCAACTTTTTTATTATTTAGAAAGAAATATTCATTAACAATGATTATGAGAATAGTCAAAGCTTTTTTTTCTTTATCATTTTAAATATTGGATGAATGGGTGAGGTGGTGGCCACGATGGGGTCCTGCTTGGTGCATAATGTCCTTCTTGTGTAGCAGATTTAGTCGTTTACAAGATAGAAATTATCAGGAAAGACTAAAGTATCTTAATATATATATAGCTTGGAGTAAAGAAGATGATCGGAGATGCAATAGAAGCATTTAAATACTTAAACGGGAATTAACATAGTAGAAAAGGTCATAGTCTAAACAGGTCATAGTCTAAACCTAGAGGGTCTGAGGCTTAGGGGCAATTTAAGTGTCAAGTTAACCCTTTAAGGCTGAAGACTCGTGGGGTTATGTTTGAGTGTGGGAGTAGGGCACTTTTGGATTTCGGGGGAGACTGCTTACCTGCTTGCCCAGTCCCTTGTCTGGGGAGCACAGGGTGTTGGAACCAGACTCCCATGCACTAGCCGGCCATGGGGGGTCTGCAAGCCAGGAAACACTCGATGCGCCTGACCGGGACCTAGCCACAAATTCATGGAACTGTGCGGCAGCTAGGGACCGTGGCGATGCCTGACGACAATTGGAACAGCGTCGTTACGGATGCTCTTTTGAGGGTACATTAAGCTTGTGGTGGGCAATACTTGGTGATGGTTACAGAGAGCGAGCTCGTTTGGGAACCGTGGTTTAATTACCGATTTCTAGGACTGGGGTCTACCCAGCAGTGGCTGTGGTACTCTGCCCGGCTACCGCATGGACTATTCCCGGGGATGTTTCCAATGCTGTCGCTCAGGGTACCAACGTCGGATCACGTCGCTTTTTGGATCATAGAATCTTTGGACGCTGAGCTCTCTAATGGTACCCCGGGATTGACACGGCTCTACCGGGATCACCCTGAAATAGTGACTCTTTGTCGGGTGGGCATAGCTGGCCATAGACCTGTATGGCGGTTCTGGGCTGCCTGGTGGGTGATGGGATTATACCTTTAATCCAATCATGTTTGCTGTAAATATATATATATATATATATATATATATGTGTGTGTGTGCTTTCCTTAGTAAAGAAAATTCTGTTTTACCCCTACACTAAGTCTCGGCTAGTGCTTGGGGGAATATACAGGTTTAATCACTATAGCAATTAAGCGTTCAGTGGCAAGGATGATCTCTACAGTTCTCATCTGTGGTCAAATTCTGTGTTTCTATCAAGTCATAAAAATGAAATGCATAAAGATTTTGGGTTTAAACGGTCGTTTATTACAGACGCTTGGTTATATTTGGACATTGCGTTAGCTGTTGTAAAAGAAAGCTCTTTATATAAAAAGGCAAAGAAGCTCAGCCGCCCACTTCATGTCTTGGCTCTGTTATGGGGGCTGGAACAGGTACAGAACTGTCACCCGCTCCCGGATTCCTGCTAGACATACCTTGCGTCGGGGTAAGGGGAGAGTGGCAGGCAAGGGATCCTCTCTCACGAGAGCTTCCCCTGCTGGAGGAGCGTGGCTTCAGCCGGTGCAGGATTAAAAAATCCGGAGGTACCAGTCTCTTTACCCTGGCGTGGTCCTTGCTTTGGTATCAAGTTGGTTGCATTTTTGTTCGGCGTGTTCCCGACCCTTGGCGTTCCTGACCTTCCTTTTGCTCAGCGATTCGAATTTGTTTCCGTCCTGTGTATGACCCGGTCCGCCTGACTACGCGCTCTGGAATTTAACCCCTGTTCATCTGACTAGCCATCTAGTGTATGACCTTTGGACGCCTGACGTCCCGCTCTGCTTGTGATTCTGAGCTTGACTACATTTGTTTTTTTGTGGTTTCACTAATTTAGCGAATCGTGCCCCAGACACGATTTTCCCATTCTCTGTGGTATTCAGTTTCAGAAACTTCACCTGGCATACTCAAGAACTATCATTTTAACATATTTATCTACTTATTCTGGAGCCTCCTCACTGTTAGGATCATCGGTACCCTGGTGGACGTTACTTGGGGTTTTTCCACTTGTACTGTTTTGCTGGGAGAAGAACTTTTGCGGCGAGTTCTCCGGCAAACGGTAGACGAGACAAGAACAATAGTACCGGTGCCGGCATTGTCAATACCCGTCTGGATCTGTGTCACACAGAAAGTTGGCGACAAAGGTGTTCTTTTTGCTTTTGTCATTGAACACATTCAGCTAACGACTGTGTATGCTTTAGTTTTAATAGATGTGTTAAATTAGTTAGATGTGTTTTTACAAAAAAATACCTAAAACATTTGATGTCAATTTCACAGTAACACCAAATTTCAATGACATAAAATCAAATTGGTAGTCCAAAAATAAGTTTCATTAGCACAGCATTGTAGACTTTTTGGAATAATACCATTTTAACTAAAGGTGATATTAATTTGAAAGAATTACTCATAGACCGCAACAATTATGAGAACAAACCTTTTTATTTAATAGTAAACATTGTATGGATAGTTTAAAGATGGAGCTGCCTCTGGACTCACGAAGAGTCATTCTTCAGCACGGAGGAAAGAAAAAACCTTGTTTTATTGAAGGAAATCTCTGGGAAGCCATGGCTCGAAGAACTGCCCCTCCCTCTGGGCACTAAGAGGCTAACTCTGACTAGTACTAAAATGTAAAGAATTTTTTTCTTAAAATGTCATAGCAACAAGAAATACATAGAAACGTTGACAGTCTTCAAATCTGTTGATGGAAACCTGACGCTCTGCGGATCTCTTTGCCGGGGAGCCGACACTCCGCAGATCATTTTGCCAGGTAGCCAGCTGTCTTGAGATGGTCCTTCAAAAGTGTTTGCGCTCTGTGTGTGTGTGTGTGTGTGTATGTGTGGAGAGCCAGCGTAACATATGAGACTTCTAGTATGATGACACAATGATAGCTGGCAGGAGAGGTTCCATTGGTCACAAAGCACGTTGAAGCATATAACTAAATACTACAGCTTTATTTAAAAGAACAAAATGTGCAAGTGTAAATCACAAAGATGCTAATCCATAAATTTTATTGAAAAGATTACATTTTACATTTCCTTTTAAGTGACATTTTAATGTGATATTTGAAACTATGTGGATTTACCTTTTTACTTTTAATTTGAGGCCCCCTGGTGTTGGAGATGTGAGAGGAGACCAAGTGAAATGTGGGAAGGGAGATCTAAACAGATATGCTTGGTGGTTTGGATATGTCTTTCCATGCATATATGTTTCTTTTTAGTAAACCCCATGGAATAACTTTATGAAGTGTACTAAACAGCATTCAATGGAGGGTGGACCCTAAAGGTCAGAAAGGAGTTGTTTTGCTTTTTTTTCCAGAGTTATAGAGCATCCCATTCCTTTAGTTTGCTCCTTGTTGGTGTCCCTTCCTGAGCATAATCGCTTGACACAATGCAGTCTATTGAAGGTCAGATTGCACACTGTTCCTGCAACATTTCTACAGGTGGAGCGCTATGATACAATTGTAACAGAATATAACAAAATAGTATTATCACAAAAGTAAAACATGATACTTAAGTAAACTGTTAGATGGTCCTGAAGAGCTTCATTTGAGAATACAATTTATCTTCCTCTTCTTTTTCCTCAAATATCAGGCAATTATAAAATAGAAAAAATCAAACATCGTACACACTGTGTGATACGATTTTAAATACACAATCTCCCCCTCTGTAGTTCCACTCACAGATTAAAATACTGCTCAGTATATCGGCTTGTCTTTTTTTCTTTTCTTTTTTTCAGATCCCAACCTCCAACATATAGCAGATGGCGCAGGCTCATACCGTAGAAAGCACAAGGGAAATACAATATATAGTGTAACACGTTTTTAATCATATATAAATTGAAAAAGATTAAAAAAGGCCTACTCTTAGCTGTGGTGACTACTCTCACGAGAGTCACCACAGCTAAAAAATGACTTTTTCTCACTTTTGCTAAAAATAATGAAAAAAACCTGCTAAATAGATTATACTGTTTGTCTTGAGTTTTGTTTAGAAATACCCAATGTTTTTTTTGTTGTTGCTTTTTTCTGCACATTATTTTTCCCCCATGGTATGAGGGCATAAATTGCATTGGCCTGCTTCAAAGATACCCGAAATAGCACATGGGGCAGAATGAACAGTTTTGGGGAAAAAAATGGTTTCAAAACAGCAAAACGCTTCTTGTTCTTATTGCCCGATAATCCATAAAAACATTGGCTATTTCTAAACTCAGGACAAATAGTAGAATCTATTTAGCAGATTTTTTCATTAGCTTTTTTGGATGAATAAGTGAGAAAAAGTTTTGGTTTTTTTCAATTTTTCATTATATATATATATGTATATATATATATATATATTTATATATATATATATATATCTTAGGAAATTAGATAATGTGATCAAAAAATGGTATCTGAACAAAGCCTATATAACGTGTGTGGGTACACTAAATGAGTGACATCTAAGCACAAGAACCGAAAAAGTGTTAAAACATCCTCGGTCCCAAAGGGTACAAAAAAGTAAAAGACTGGTCCTTAAGGGGTTAAAAAAAATCTCCTCCTTTATCATGCTGATTCCCTTTATGTATTTACATGTTTTTATTCACATACCTTCCCCCCCCCAAACCCCTTTCCTTTCCTACAGTCCTAACCTCAACATCACATGTTCTATGCGCTGCCCTTGGGTTTTTATGACCGAAGGGCATTAACTTGCCCTTTGCCACATTAAACACAAGTTGCCACGGCTCTTAGTATTTGTATAGTTTACCTAAATCATTTGGCATTTGACTTATCCCTCCAAGAACATCAATATAGCAAAATAATACACATATAATTAACTTTTTCTGCCTATGTGTTTGATTTCATACACTTGTTAGCAATGGGTGCAGCCGAAACACCTAAACTCAATAGTTAGGAGGGGTGCCCCAATACTTTTGGTCATATAGTGTATCTATATCTATCCATTCATACAAACGCTGCAGCCTGGATTGTGAATGTGTCCCTGCGATGTCCTGTCATCCCCTCTAGATGGCAGTGAAGCCACACTTAACCCGTAGAAGACCATAAAAGTAACTGACATAATATTTTGGAGGGCTTAATGGCATTATTGGGATTTTAAAAAGCGAATGGCAGCGGTGGGAATCGAACCCACGCTCTCATTGAGACTGGAGCCCGCCTCCTCCAGTGCCTTCTACCAGTAGGCCACGCTGCCTTACATCAACTGTAACTTGTGGTTGTCATTTAGTACCTTCCTTTGTCTTGTGTACGATCAGTGCAGACATGTGTGTATATATATATATATATATATATATATGCACAATGTCTATCCCTCGCATGCTTAAACTCCTTCACTCTATTAACCTCTACCACTTCTGTTGCAAGGCTATTCCATGCATCCACAACCTTTGTAAAGTAATATTTCCTGATTTGCCCCTCTAATTTAAATCTATGTCCTTTTGGTTTTGGTAGTTTCTCTTCTTTTAAATATACTCTCCTCCTTTATCTGGCTGATTCCCTTTATGTATTTACATGTTTTTATTCACATACTGTTACCTCCTCCGTCGGGCTGCCGGCAGGGACGCCGAGACGCAGCCCGCGCAGTCGGCTCCCTGCTGGTGCCGTCACGGTGAGCTGCCGCCAGGTCCGTTCTCCTGCGAGACGCGCGTCCCCGGCGATTTCGAGGGATAATTCCGGGGCGCGCGCCTCTACGTCGTGAGAGCCGTTCGTGCATGCGCGAACGGCTAATCTTATGAATATTCATGTCGCTCTTAAAGCGACATTTATTCTTTTTCCTCCTCCCCCTAATTAGGAGGGTAGGAGGATCCATATTGTTGGAGGGATATTTAAACCCTCATTTGGCACTACACCATTGCCTGTGTTAGTGCCTTTTTGCCTTTCACTAGCGTTTGAATCCTGATTAAGCTTTCTGGTATTGACTCCTGCTTGAACCTGACCTCCGTTATATTGCTGCCTGCCCTGACCTTTGCTTGTGACCCCGACTACTCTTTTGCCTGACCCCTGACTGGTGGCAGTACGTCCTCTCTCCTCCAGAGGGCGCTGATTCTGCAGCGCGGATCCAGAACCTGTACCCCGGTCGTGACACATACCGCCCAAACCCCTTTCCTTTCATACAGTCCCAACCTCAACATCAAATATTTTATGCATTCCCCTTGGTTTTTTATGCCCCAGGGGCTTTATCTTGCACTTATCCACACAAAACACCAGTTGCCACAGCTCCTGAGTGTTTTTATAGTTTACCTAAATCATTTGGCATTTGGCTTAGCCCTCCAGGAACATTAATATAGCAAAAATACACATATAATTAGCTTTATATGCCTGTGTTTTTGATTCCATACACGTGTTAGCAAAGGTGTGCGGCTGAAACACCTAAACTCAATAATTAGGAGGGGTGTCCCAATACCTAGAAGAAGGTAGAAGGTAAGCAGGCATTGCAAGAGTGAGAATCTGACTATACACACCTAGAACCCTGGAGCTCAGACCCTGAATGTTCCAGGTATCGGCGGGATAGGCAGTGGTATTAAGCTATGGGGTTTGCATATAACGACCAATACTAGTACAAAGGGTGATATCCATAATCATTAGTATTAAAAACCATAAGTGTACCTACAGCATTAATATGTTCAGTGAAGCAAGCATGTAGGATCTGAAGACAATTTAGTTTCAAAGATGTATTTTGTTCTGAAACAACTTCAAAGGAACAGTGTGTCTTACAGCACTTTCTTTCTTTGCTTGGCGTTTAAAAAGAGGGTGTGGGTAACTGGGTGATATATTATTTGGGCAAGAGTGAGATCAAGGTTCTTTTTATGAGCTACGAAATCCTAGTACAATAAAGTATGAAGAAAATGGAACTAATCGTCAAAAGAACCAAAGTAAGCAGATGTCTTGTCAAGTTTGTACATAACCATAGTTTATGAACCTCCTAAGAGACTGTAAGCTCACAAGACCAGGGATCTCTTTTCCTTCTTTACCAGATTCCTGAAATACATACATCGCCTACATAGCCGTGGTGACTACTCTCACGAGAGTCACTAACAATGCATAGAGTCCGTCTCTAGCAAAGGTTTGCTCTTTAAAGACAAAATCTTTTTGTTTTGTTTTTTTAAAATCCTCATGAAATGTTGACAACGCTTTATAGAATGTTACTTACATAAAAATACCGTATTTGCTCGATTATAAGAGAAGGTTTTTTTTCAGAGCAAATGCTAGTCTGATGCAGACCTTCCCCGGCTGTCAAAAGATCAGAGTTCCCCGCACCGGTGTGGCACGCAGACAACCCCCGCTGCTAGCCACGCCTCCTTCCGGCTGCAGCGTGAGTCTACACGCTGCCCCAGCTACATGACAGGAGACTCAGAAGTACCGGTAAGTGGGGCGGGGGGGAGTGTTAAATGGGGGGCATAAGGCATTTCTGGAGGCAGGGTGCTTTGTGAAATGCCTTTTAACCCCCTTAATGCCACTCTGCCTCCAGAAATGGCTTTTTAACCCTCTATACGCCACTCTGCCTCCTGAAATGCCTTAAACCTCCCTATATGCCACTCTTCCCCATAATATGCCTTTTAACCCTCTAAGTGCCAGAGTGGCATATAGGGTTAAAAGGCATATCATGGGGCAAAGTGGCATATAGGGTTAAAAGGCATATCAAGGGGCACAGTGGCATTTAGAGGGTTAAAAGGCATATCATGGGGCACAGTGGTATATAGGGGGTATAAGGCATTTCTGGGGCAGATGTGCGTTACTGGGGGGCAGGTTGGAAAATAGAAGGAAATAAAACCAAAATATTTTTCTCAGTCATAGCTTTTATTAAAAAAATAGTTTAAATGAATTAACATTTACTGGTAAAACTTTTTTCCTATAGGGTCGTCTTATATTCAGGCTTTTTCTTTTTTTCCTAAATTAATATTAAGATTTGGGGGGTCGTCTTATAATCAGGGTCGTTTTATAATCTAGCAAATACGGTATATGGTTTTTAGTAATTAGCTAAAAGCTTCCAATGTTAAGCTTACCTCTGCTGCCCACTTCTGTAATGTCCTTTGTTTCTCTTGTGGTTGGTCAAACTGGTGACCAGGGGAGGGCTGGCAGCCTAAGGCCTGGGGGGCAAGTCTAGTCAAGTGGCCCATTGCGCCACCAAAGCGGTTGCGAGCGACATTGATAGCAGTCACTCCACCGGCGCCTAATGAAATTAAAGCGGCCGGCGTGCACGCACCGCGCCGCCCAATAGCCGTGCCTCAGCTCTTTATCCCACCTCTTTTAAGACGTGGGACAAAGAGCTGAGGAATGGCCATTGGGTCTGACTGCTGCATGATGCAGGGGCGTACCTAGAGTATTTGGCACCTGTGGCAGATCCTGTATGTGCCCCCCCCCCCCCCCCACACACACACACACTTTAAAACTGCATAGTTTCTATGGTTAGGCAAACATTGACAGGGGTACAGCATAACTGTTATCATTATATACTTAGGGATTACGCTGTACCACTGTCAATGTGTGCCTATACATTGAGCCAGACACTGACAATACTGCAGTACAACCCCTATCCCTGTATACTAAGCCAAACATTGATGTGGTGTAGGCCTACCACTTCAGTGACTGGCTTAGTATATAGTAGGGATGCACCGAAATTAAAATTCTGGACCTAAACTGAAAATTCAGCATTCATTTGGCCAAAACCGAAAATAAAAACGTTTCAAATACTTTATTTGTAAGTAACACACCAAAATTAGACAAAAAAAAAATCGATAACAATATTAATATATATATATATATATATATATATACATATATATATATATAAATATACACATATAATTAACAGCAATCACAATCCTATCATGCCCAAGTTCTAGCATGTACTGGCTGACTTAGCATAAGGATAGGCGTGTGATTGCTGTTTGCAACCATATATATCTATTAATACTGTTATTGAATTATTGGACGAAAAAAAAAAAAAAATTGACAACAGCAATTACACTCCTATCATGCCTAGGCAGCCTCCCTATGCCATGCTATCCCCCCACACTTCCATGCAATCTGAAACCCTCATTCACAAACATTCATCATAAACTACAGCATAACACCCATCCCTCTCACACACTTACTAATATTTTCCTACCTTTCCTCTGGCACTGTCACTTTTCCTACTCCTCTTCATTCTTCCTCTTCTTCTCCCTCTTCTGTGTCCTGTCCTTCCGGTGTGCGGAAGACGGTGGGCGTGGCTTCAGTGTTGTGCGCCGGGATTTGACATCAAGTCCTGACGCACAGCCACAGTTGCCGCGCGCTTCGTTTTCGGAGGCGTGCCGGCACCCCTCAGTGAGCGGCACGCCAGGCGGACCACCCCCCACCAGGTACACTACCGGCACGGCGGCCAGTCCCGGTGGCAGCCGCTTAGTTTTTAACTTTGCGGCTGCCATGAATGGTCGTCTGCCGGCCGGCCGCCCGGCCAGCCGTCCGGCCCGGATTCAGGGCGGCCTGGGGGGCAATTGCACGGCGGCCAGTCCCGGTGGCAGCAGCTTAGTTTTTAACAGTGCAGGCACCGGCAGTGCATATACCTGTTTGGATTAACACAGAAAGTGGGTGACAAAGACGGTTTCCTTAGCTTTTGCAGAACTAATCCAGGAGTCCTGGTCAACGGAGCTGATACCAAGGAGAAATATAAGAAGAAGAGAAGAAGTGGAGCTGGCTGAAAGAAGACGCGTTGGGGCCAGCGGACAAGGTAGAGCAACTTTTTTATTATTTAGAAAGAAATATTCATTAACAATGATTATGAGAATAGTCAAAGCTTTTTTTTCTTTATCATTTTAAATATTGGATGAATGGGTGAGGTGGTGGCCACGATGGGGTCCTGCTTGGTGCATAATGTCCTTCTTGTGTAGCAGATTTAGTCGTTTACAAGATAGAAATTATCAGGAAAGACTAAAGTATCTTAATATATATATAGCTTGGAGTAAAGAAGATGATCGGAGATGCAATAGAAGCATTTAAATACTTAAACGGGAATTAACATAGTAGAAAAGGTCATAGTCTAAACAGGTCATAGTCTAAACCTAGAGGGTCTGAGGCTTAGGGGCAATTTAAGTGTCAAGTTAACCCTTTAAGGCTGAAGACTCGTGGGGTTATGTTTGAGTGTGGGAGTAGGGCACTTTTGGATTTCTGGGGAGACTGCTTACCTGCTTGCCCAGTCCCTTGTCTGGGGAGCACAGGGTGTTGGAACCAGACTCCCATGCACTAGCCGGCCATGGGGGGTCTGCAAGCCAGGAAACACTCGATGCGCCTGACCGGGACCTAGCCACAAATTCATGGAACTGTGCGGCAGCTAGGGACCGTGGCGATGCCTGACGACAATTGGAACAGCGTCGTTACGGATGCTCTTTTGAGGGTACATTAAGCTTGTGGTGGGCAATACTTGGTGATGGTTACAGAGAGCGAGCTCGTTTGGGAACCGTGGTTTAATTACCGATTTCTAGGACTGGGGTCTACCCAGCAGCGGCTGTGGTACTCTGCCCGGCTACCGCATGGACTATTCCCGGGGATGTTTCCAATGCTGTCGCTCAGGGTACCAACGTCGGATCACGTCGCTTTTTGGATCATAGAATCTTTGGACGCTGAGCTCTCTAATGGTACCCCGGGATTGACACGGCTCTACCGGGATCACCCTGAAATAGTGACTCTTTGTCGGGTGGGCATAGCTGGCCATAGACCTGTATGGCGGTTCTGGGCTGCCTGGTGGGTGATGGGATTATACCTTTAATCCAATCATGTGTGCTGTAAATATATATATATATATATATATATATATATGTGTATGTGTGCTTTCCTTAGTAAAGAAAATTCTGTTTTACCCCTACACTAAGTCTCGGCTAGTGCTTGGGGGAATATACAGGTTTAATCACTATAGCAATTAAGCGTTCAGTGGCAAGGATGATCTCTACAGTTCTCATCTGTGGTCAAATTCTGTGTTTCTATCAAGTCATAAAAATGAAATGCATAAAGATTTTGGGTTTAAACGGTCGTTTATTACAGACGCTTGGTTATATTTGGACATTGCGTTAGCTGTTGTAAAAGAAAGCTCTTTATATAAAAAGGCAAAGAAGCTCAGCCGCCCACTTCATGTCTTGGCTCTGTTATGGGGGCTGGAACAGGTACAGAACTGTCACCCGCTCCCGGATTCCTGCTAGACATACCTTGCGTCGGGGTAAGGGGAGAGTGGCAGGCAAGGGATCCTCTCTCACGAGAGCTTCCCCTGCTGGAGGAGCGTGGCTTCAGCCGGTGCAGGATTAAAAAATCCAGAGGTACCAGTCTCTTTACCCTGGCGTGGTCCTTGCTTTGGTATCAAGTTGGTTGCATTTTTGTTCGGCGTGTTCCCGACCCTTGGCGTTCCTGACCTTCCTTTTGCTCAGCGATTCGAATTTGTTTCCGTCCTGTGTATGACCCGGTCCGCCTGACTACGCGCTCTGGAATTTAACCCCTGTTCATCTGACTAGCCATGTAGTGTATGACCTTTGGACGCCTGACGTCCCGCTCTGCTTGTGATTCTGAGCTTGACTACATTTGTTTTTTTGTGGTTTCACTAATTTAGCGAATCGTGCCCCAGACACGATTTTCCCATTCTCTGTGGTATTCAGTTTCAGAAACTTCACCTGGCATACTCAAGAACTATCATTTTAACATATTTATCTACTTATTCTGGAGCCTCCTCACTGTTAGGATCATCGGTACCCTGGTGGATGTTACTTGGGGTTTTTCCACTTGTACTGTTTTGCTGGGAGAAGAACTTTTGCGGCGAGTTCTCCGGCAAACGGTAGACGAGACAAGAACAATAGTACCGGTGCCGGCATTGTCAATACCCGTCTGGATCTGTGTCACACAGAAAGTTGGCGACAAAGGTGTTCTTTTTGCTTTTGTCATTGAACACATTCAGCTAACGACTGTGTATGCTTTAGTTTTAATAGATGTGTTAAATTAGTTAGATGTGTTTTTACAATAAATAACTAAAACATTTGATGTCAATTTCACAGTAACACCAAATTTCAATGACATAAAATCAAATTGGTAGTCCAAAAATAAGTTTCATTAGCACAGCATTGTAGACTTTTTGGAATAATACCATTTTAACTAAAGGTGATATTAATTTGAAAGAATTATTCATAGACCGCAACAATTATGAGAACAAACCTTTTTATTTAATAGTAAACATTGTATGGATAGTTTAAAGATGGAGCTGCCTCTGGACTCACGAAGAGTCATTCTTCAGCACGGAGGAAAGAAAAAACCTTGTTTTATTGAAGGAAATCTCTGGGAAGCCATGGCTCGAAGAACTGCCCCTCCCTCTGGGCACTAAGAGGCTAACTCTGACTAGTACTAAAATGTAAAGAATTTTTTTCTTAAAATGTCATAGCAACAAGAAATACATAGAAACGTTGACAGTCTTCAAATCTGTTGATGGAAACCTGACGCTCTGCGGATCTCTTTGCCGGGGAGCCGACACTCCGCAGATCATTTTGCCAGGTAGCCAGCTGTCTTGAGATGGTCCTTCAAAAGTGTTTGCGCTCTTTGTGTGTGTGTGGAGAGCCAGCGTAACATATGAGACTTCTAGTATGATGACACAATGATAGCTGGCAGGAGAGGTTCCATTGGTCACAAAGCACGTTGAAGCATATAACTAAATACTACAGCTTTATTTAAAAGAACAAAATGTGCAAGTGTAAATCACAAAGATGCTAATCCATAAATTTTATTGAAAAGATTAAATTTTACATTTCCTTTTAAGTAACATTTTAATGTGATATTTAAAACTATGAGGATTTACCTTTTTACTTTTAATTTGAGGCCCCCTGGTGTTGGAGATGTGAGAGGAGACCAAGTGAAATGTGGGAAGGGAGATCTAAACAGATTGCTTGGTGGTTTGGATATGTCTTTCCATGCATATATGTTTCTTTTTAGTAAACCCCATGGAATAACTTTATGAAGTGTACTAAACAGCATTCAATGGAGGGTGGACCCTAAAGGTCAGAAAGGAGTTGTTTTGCTTTTTTTTCAAGAGTTATAGAGCATCCCATTCCTTTAGTTTGCTCCTTGTTGGTGTCCCTTCCTGAGCATAATCGCTTGACACAATGCAGTCTATTGAAGGTCAGATTGTACACTGTTCCTGCAACATTTCTACAGGTGGAGCGCTATGATACAATTGTAACAGAATATAACAAAATAGTATTATCACAAAAGTAAAACATGATACTTAAGTAAACTGTTAGATGGTCCTGAAGAGCTTTATTTGAGAATACAATTTATCTTCCTCTTCTTTTTCCTCAAATATCAGGCTATTATAAAATAGAAAAAATCAAACATCGTACACACTGTGTGATACGATTTTAAATACACAATCTCCCCCTCTGTAGTTCCACTCACAGATTAAAATACTGCTCAGTATATCGGCTTGTCTTTTTTTCTTTTCTTTTTTTCAGATCCCAACCTCCAACATATAGCAGATGGCGCAGGCTCATACCGTAGAAAGCACAAGGGAAATACAATATAGTGTAACGCGTTTTTAATCATATATAAATTGAAAAAGATTAAAAAAGGCCTACTCTTAGCTGTGGTGACTACTCTCACGAGAGTCACCACAGCTAAAAAATGACCTTTTTCTCACTTTTGCTAAAAATAATGAAAAAAACCTGCTAAATAGATTATACTGTTTGTCTTGAGTTTTGTTTAGAAATACCCAATGTTTTTTTTGTTGTTGCTTTTTTCTGCACATTATTTTCCCCCCATGGTATGAGGGCATAAATTGCATTGGCCTGCTTCAAAGATACCCGAAATAGCACATGGGCCAGAATGAACAGCTTTGGGGAAAAAAATGGTTTCAAAACAGCAAAACGCTTCTTGTTCTTATTGCCCGATAACCCATAAAAACATTGGCTATTTCTAAACTCAGGACAAATAGTAGAATCTATTTAGCAGATTTTTTCATTAGCTTTTTTGGATGAATGAGTGAGAAAAAGTTTTGTTTTTTTTCAATTTTTCATTATATATATATATGTATATATATTTATATATATATATATATATATATATTAGGAAATTAGATAATGTGATCAAAAAATGGTATCTGAACAAAGCCTATATAACGTGTGTGGGTACACTAAATGAGTGACATCTAAGCACAAGAACCGAAAAAGTGTTAAAACATCCTCGGTCCCAAAGGGTACAAAAAAGTAAAAGACTGGTCCTTAAGGGGTTAAAAAAAATCTCCTCCTTTATCATGCTGATTCCCTTTATGTATTTACATGTTTTTATTCACATACCTTCCCCCCCCAAACCCCTTTCCTTTCGTACAGTCCTAACCTCAACATCACATGTTCTATGCGCTGCCCTTGGGTTTTTATGACCGAAGGGCATTAACTTGCCCTTTGCCACATTAAACACAAGTTGCCACGGCTCTGAGTATTTGTATAGTTTACCTAAATCATTTGGCATTTGACTTATCCTTCCAAGAACATCAATATAGCAAAATAATACACATATAATTAACTTTTTCTGCCTATGTGTTTGATTTCATACACTTGTTAGCAATGGGTGCAGCCGAAACACCTAAACTCAATAGTTAGGAGGGGTGCCCCAATACTTTTGGTCATATAGTGTATCTATATCTATCCATTCATACAAACGCTGCAGCCTGGATTGTGAATGTGTCCCTGCGATGTCCTGTCATCCCCTCTAGATGGCAGTGAAGGCACACTTAACCCGTAGAAGACCATAAAAGAAACTGACATAATATTTTGGAGGGCTTAATGGCATTATTGGGATTTTAAAAAGCGAATGGCAGCGGTGGGAATCTAACCCACGCTCTCATTGAGACTGGAGCCCGCCTCCTCCAGTGCCTTCTACCAGTAGGCCACGCTGCCTTACATCAACTGTCACTTGTGGTTGTCATTTAGTACCTTCTTGTGTCTTGTGAACGATCAGTGCAGACATGTGTGTATGTATATATATATATATGCACAATGTCTATCCCTCGCATGCTTAAACTCCTTCACTCTATTAACCTCTACCACTTCTGTTGCAAGGCTATTCCATGCATCCACAACCTTTGTAAAGTAATATTTCCTGATTTGCCCCTCTAATTTAAATCTATGTCCTTTTGGTTTTGGTAGTTTCTCTTCTTTTAAATATACTCTCCTCCTTTATCTGGCTGATTCCCTTTATGTATTTACATGTTTTTATTCACATACTGTTACCTCCTCCGTCGGGCTGCCGGCAGGGACGCCGAGACGCAGCCCGCGCAGTCGGCTCCCTGCTGTTGCCGCCACGGTGAGCTGCCGCCAGGTCCGTTCTCCTGCGAGACGCGCGTCCCCGGCGATTTCGAGGGATAATTCCGGGGCGCGCGCCTCTACGTCGTGAGAGCCGTTCGCGCATGCTTATGAATATTCATGTCGCTCTTAAAGCGACATTTATTCTTTTTCCTCCTCCCCCTAATTAGGAGGGTAGGAGGATCCATATTGTTGGAGGGATATTTAAACCCTCATTTGGCACTACACCATTGCCTGTGTTAGTGCCTTTTTGCCTTTCACTAGCGTTTGAATCCTGATTAAGCTTTCTGGTATTGACTCCTGCTTGAACCTGACCTCCGTTATATTGCTGCCTGCCCTGACCTTTGCTTGTGACCCCGGCTACTCTTTTGCCTGACCCCTCGGATACCGTTATTGTTATTTATTTATTTTTTGTTCCTGAGTTCCACCTTTCATTACTCTTGGTGGTGTATGATCTGTCTCCTGTGCCTGGTGGCAGTACGTCCTCTCTCCTCCAGAGGGCGCTGATTCTGCAGCGCGGATCTAGAACCTGTACCCCGGTCGTGACACATACCGCCCAAACCCCTTTCCTTTCATACAGTCCCAACCTCAACATCAAATATTTTATGCATTCCCCTTGGTTTTTTATGCCCCAGGGGCTTTATCTTGCACTTATCCACACAAAACACCAGTTGCCACGGCTCCTGAGTGTTTTTATAGTTTACCTAAATCATTTGGCATTTGGCTTAGCCCTCCAGGAACATTAATATAGCAAAAATACACATATAATTAACTTTATATGCCTGTGTTTTTCATTCCATACACGTGTTAGCAAAGGTGTGGAAGGGGCTGAAACACCTAAACTCAATAATTAGGAGGGGTGTCCCAATACCTAGAAGAAGGTAGAAGGTAAGCAGGCATTGCAAGAGTGAGAATCTGACTATACACACCTAGAACCCTGGAGCTCAGACCCTGAATGTTCCAGGTATCGGCGGGATAGGCAGTGGTATTAAGCTATGGGGTTTGCATATAACGACCAATACTAGTACAAAGGGTGATATCCATAATCATTAGTATTAAAAACCATAAGTGTACCTACAGCATTAATATGTTCAGTGAAGCAAGCATGTAGGATCTGAAGACAATTTAGTTTCAAAGATGTATTTTGTTCTGAAACAACTTCAAAGGAACAGTGTGTCTTACAGCACTTTCTTTCTTTGCTTGGCGTTTAAAAAGAGGGTGTGGGTAACTGGGTGATATATTATTTGGGCAAGAGTGAGATCAAGGTTCTTTTTATGAGCTAAGAAATCCTAGTACAATAAAGTATGAAGAAAATGGAACTAATCGTCAAAAGAACCAAAGTAAGCAGATGTCTTGTCAAGTTTGTACATAACCATAGTTTATGAACCTCCTAAGAGACTGTAAGCTCACAAGACCAGGGATCTCTTTTCCTTCTTTACCAGATTTCTGAAATACATACATCGCCTACATAGCCGTGGTGACTACTCTCACGAGAGTCACTAACAATGCATAGAGTCCGTCTCTAGCAAAGGTTTGCTCTTTAAAGACAAAATCTTTTTGTTTTGTTTTTTTAAAATCCTCATGAAATGTTGACAACGCTTTATAGAATGTTACTTACATAAAAATACCATACTTGCTCGATTATAAGAGAAGGTTTTTTTTCAGAGCAAATGCTAGTCTGATGCAGACCTTCCCCGGCTGTCAAAAGATCAGAGTTCCCCGCACCGGTGTGGCACGCAGACAACCCCCGCTGCTAGCCACGCCTCCTTCCGGCTGCAGCGTGAGTCTACACGCTGCCCCAGCTACATGACAGGAGACTCAGAAGTGCCGGTAAGTGGGGCGGGGGGGAGTGTTAAATGGGGGGCATAAGGCATTTCTGGAGGCAGGGTGCTTTGTGAAATGCCTTTTAACCCCCTTAATGCCACTCTGCCTCCAGAAATGACTTTTTAACCCTCTATACGCCACTCTGCCTCCTGAAATGCTTTAAACCTCCCTATATGCCACTCTTCCCCATAATATGCCTTTTAACCCTCTAAGTGCCAGAGTGGCATATAGGGTTAAAAGGCATATCATGGGGCACAGTGGCATATAGGGTTAAAAGGCATATCATGGGGCACAGTGGCATTTAGAGGGTTAAAAGGCATATCATGGGGCACAGTGGCATATAGGGGGTATAAGGCATTTCTGGGGCAGATGTGCGTTACTGGGGGGCAGGTTGGAAAATAGAAGGAAATAAAACAAAATATTTTTCTCAGTCATAGCTTTTATTAAAAAAATAGTTTAAATGAATTAACATTTACGGGTAAAACTTTTTTCCTATAGGGTCGTCTTATATTCAGGCTTTTTCTTTTTTTTCCTAAATTAATATTAAGATTTGGGGGGTCGTCTTATAATCAGGGTCGTTTTATAATCTAGCAAATACGGTATATGGTTTTTAGTAATTAGCTAAAAGCTTCCAATGTTAAGCTTACCTCTGCTGCCCACTTCTGTAATGTCCTTTGTTTCTCTTGTGGTTGGTCAAACTGGTGACCAGGGGAGGGCTGGCAGCCTAAGGCCTGGGGGGCAAGTCTAGTCAAGTGGCCCATTGCGCCACCAAAGCGGGTGCGAGCGACATTGATAGCAGTCACTCCACCGGCGCCTAATGAAATTAAAGCGGCCGGCGTGCACGCACCGCGCCGCCCAATAGCCGTGCCTCAGCTCTTTATCCCACCTCTTTTAAGACGTGGGACAAAGAGCTGAGGAATGGCCATTGGGTCTGACTGCTGCATGATGCAGGGGCGTACCTAGAGTATTTGGCACCTGTGGCAGATCCTGTATGTGCCCCCCCCCCCCCACACACACACTTTAAAACTGCATAGTTTCTATGGTTAGGCAAACATTGACAGGGGTACAGCATAACTGTTATCATTATATACTTAGGGATTACGCTGTACCACTGTCAATGTGTGCCTATACATTGAGCCAGACACTGACAATACTGCAGTACAACCCCTATCACTGTATACTAAGCCAAACATTGATGTGGTGTAGGCCTACCACTTCAGTGACTGGCTTAGTATATAGTAGAGATGCACCGAAATTAAAATTCTGGACCTAAACTGAAAATTCAGCATTCATTTGGCCAAAACCGAAAATAAAAACGTTTCAAATACTTTATTTGTAAGTAACACACCAAAATTAGACAAAAAAAAAATCGATAACAATATTTATATATATATATATATATATATATATATATATATATATATATATATACATATATATATATATATAAATATACACATATAATTAACAGCAATCACAATCCTATCATGCCCAAGTTCTAGCATGTACTGGCTGACTTAGCATAAGGATAGACGTGTGATTGCTGTTTGCAACCATATATATCTATTAATACTGTTATTGCATTATTGGACGAAAAAAAATAAAAAATTGACAACAGCAATTACACTCCTATCATGCCTAGGCAGCCTCCCTATGCCATGCTATCCCCCCACACTTCCATGCAATCTGAAACCCTCATTCACAAACATTCATCATAAACTACAGCATAACACCCATCCCTCTCACACACTTACTAATATTTTCCTACCTTTCCTCTGGCACTGTCACTTTTCCTACTCCTCTTCATTCTTCCTCTTCTTCTCCCTCTTCTGTGTCCTGTCCTTCCGGTGTGCGGAAGACGGTGGGCGTGGCTTCAGTGTTGTGCGCCGGGATTTGACATCAAGTCCTGACCCACAGGCACAGTTGCCGCGCGCTTCGTTTTCGGAGGCGTGCCGGCACCCCTCAGTGAGCGGCACGCCAGGCGGACCGCCCCCCACCAGGTACACTACCTGCACGGCGGCCAGTCCCGATGGCAGCCGCTTAGTTTTTCACTTTGCGGCTGCCATGAATGGTTGTCTGCCGGCCGGCCGGCCGCCCGGCCAGCCATCCGGCCCGGATTCAGGGCGGCCTGGGGGGCAATTGCACGGTGGCAGCAGCTTAGTTTTTAACAGTGCAGGCACCGGCAGTGCATATACCTGTTTGGATTAACACAGAAAGTGGGTGACAAAGACGGTTTCCTTAGCCAGGAGTCCTGGTCAACGGAGCTGATACCAAGGAGAAATATAAGAAGAAGAGAAGAAGTGGAGCTGGCTGAAAGAAGACGCGTTGGGGCCAGCGGACAAGGTAGAGCAACTTTTTTATTATTTAGAAAGAAATATTCATTAACAATGATTATGAGAATAGTCAAAGCTTTTTTTTCTTTATCATTTTAAATATTGGATGAATGGGTGAGGTGGTGGCCACGATGGGGTCCTGCTTGGTGCATAATGTCCCTCTTGTGTAGCAGATTTAGTCGTTTACAAGATAGAAATTATCAGGAAAGACTAAAGTATCTTAATATATATATAGCTTGGAGTAAAGAAGATGATCAGAGATGCAATAGAAGCATTTAAATACTTAATCGGGAATTAACATAGTAGAAAAGGCAAGCTTATTTAAAAGGAAGAACAATGTTAGAACAACAGGTCATAGTCTAAACCTAGAGGGTCTGAGGCTTAGGGGCAATTTAAGTGTCAAGTTAACCCTTTAAGGCTGAAGACTCGTGGGGTTATGTTTGAGTGTGGGAGTAGGGCAGTTTTGGATTTCTGGGGAGACTCCTTACCTGCTTGCCCAGTCCCTTGTCTGGGGAGCACAGGGTGTTGGAACCAGACTCCCATGCACTAGCCGGCCATGGGGGGTCTGC
The DNA here is from genome assembly GCA_029215755.1 of Spea hammondii. Classification (NCBI taxonomy): domain Eukaryota; kingdom Metazoa; phylum Chordata; class Amphibia; order Anura; family Pelobatidae; genus Spea; species Spea hammondii. The sequence goes on from JARDYJ010000290.1 coordinate 23,049, forward strand.
AAGCCAGGAAACACTCGATGCGCCTGACCGGGACCTAGCCACAAATTCATGGAACTGTGCGGCAGCTAGGGACCGTGGCGATGCCTGCCGACAATTGGAACAGCGTCGTTACGGATGCTCTTTTGAGGGTACATTAAGCTTGTGGTGGGCAATACTTGGTGATGGTTACAGAGAGCGAGCTCGTTTGGGAACCGTGGTTTAATTACCGATTTCTAGGACTGGGGTCTACCCAGCAGCGGCTGTGGTACTCTGCCCGGCTACCGCATGGACTATTCCCGGGGATGTTTCCAATGCTGTCGCTCAGGGTACCAACGTCGGATCACGTCGCTTTTTGGATCATAGAATCTTTGGACGCTGAGCTCTCTAATGGTACCCCGGGATTGACACCGCTCTACCGGGATCACCCTGAAATAGTGACTCTTTGTCGGGTGGGCATAGCTGGCCATAGACCTGTATGGTGGTTCTGGGCTGCCTGGTGGGTGATGGGATTATACCTTTAATCCAATCATGTTTGCTGTAAATATATATATATATATATATATATATGTGTGTGTGCTTTCCTTAGTAAAGAAAATTCTGTTTTACCCCTACACTAAGTCTCTGCTAGTGCTTGGGGGAATATACAGGTTTAATCACTTTAGCAATTAAGCTTTCAGTGGCAAGGATGCTCTCTACAGTTCTCATCTGTGGTCAAATTCTGTGTTTCTATCAAGTCATAAAAATGACATGCATAAAGATTTTGGGTTTAAACGGTCGTTTATTACAGACGCTTGGTTATATTTGGACATTGCGTTAGCTGTTGTAAAAGAAAGCTCTTTATATAAAAAGGCAAAGAAGCTCAGCCGCCCACTTCATGTCTTGGCTCTGTTGTGGGGGCTGGAACAGGTACAGAACTGTGACCCGCTCCCGGATTCCTGCTAGACATACCTTGCGTCGGGGTAAGGGGAGAGTGGCGGGCAAGGGATCCTCTCTCACGAGAGCTTCCCCTGCTGGAGGAGCGTGGCTTCAGCCGGTGCAGGATTAAAAAATCCGGAGGTTCCAGTCTCTTTACCCTGGCGTGGTCCTCGCTTTGATATCAAGTCGGTTGCATTTTTGTTCGGCATGTTCCCGACCCTTGGCGTTCCTGACCTTCCTTTTGCTCAGCGATTCAAATTTGTTTCCGTCCTGTGTATGACCCGGTCCGCCTGACTACGCGCTCTGGAATTTAACCCCTGACTAGCCATCTAGTGTATGACCTTTGGACACCTGACGTCCCGCTCTGGTTGTGATTCTGAGCTTGACTACATTTGTTTTTTTGTGGTTTCACTAATTTAGCGAATCGTGCCCCAGACACGATTTTCCCATTCTCTGTGGTATTCAGTTTCAGAAACTTCACCTGGCATACTCAAGAACTATCATTTTAACATATTTATCTACTTATTCTGGAGCCTCCTCACTGTTAGGATCATCGGTACCCTGGTGGACGTTACTTGGGGTTTTTCCACTTGTACTGTTTTGCTGGGAGAAGAACTTTTGCGGCGAGTTCTCCGGCAAACGGTAGACGAGACAAGAACAATAGTACCGGTGCCGGCATTGTCAATACCCGTCTGGATCTGTGTCACACAGAAAGTTGGCGACAAAGGTGTTCTTTTTGCTTTTGTCATTGAACACATTCAGCTAACGACTGTGTATGCTTTAGTTTTAATAGATGTGTTAAATTAGTTAGATGTGTTTTTACAATAAATAACTAAAACATTTGATGTCAATTTCACAGTAACACCAAATTTCAATGACATAAAATCAAATTGGTAGTCCAAAAATAAGTTTCATTAGCACAGCATTGTAGACTTTTTGGAATAATACCATTTTAACTAAAGGTGATATTAATTTGAAAGAATTACTCATAGACCGCAACAATTATGAGAACAAACCTTTTTATTTAATAGTAAACATTGTATGGATAGTTTAAAGATGGAGCTGCCTCTGGACTCACGAAGAGTCATTCTTCAGCACGGAGGAAAGAAAAAACCTTGTTTTATTGAAGGAAATCTCTGGGAAGCCATGGCTCGAAGAACTGCCCCTCCCTCTGGGCACTAAGAGGCTAACTCTGACTAGTACTAAAATGTAAAGAATTTTTTTCTTAAAATGTCAGAGCAACAAGAAATACATAGAAACGTTGACAGTTTTCAAATCTGTTGATGGAAACCTGACGCTCTGCGGATCTCTTTGCCGGGGAGCCGACACTCCGCAGATCATTTTGCCAGGTAGCCAGCTGTCTTGAGATGGTCCTTCAAAAGTGTTTGCGCTCTTTGTGTGTGTGTGGAGAGCCAGCGTAACATATGAGACTTCTAGTATGATGACACAATGATAGCTGGCAGGAGAGGTTCCATTGGTCACAAAGCACGTTGAAGCATATAACTAAATACTACAGCTTTATTTAAAAGAACAAAATGTGTAAGTGTAAATCACAAAGATGCTAATCCATAAATTTTATTGAAAAGATTAAATTTTACATTTCCTTTTAAGTAACATTTTAATGTGATATTTAAAACTATGAGGATTTACCTTTTTACCGTATTTGCTCGATTATAAGACGACCCTGATTATAAGACGACCCCCCAAAATCTGAATATTAACTTAGGAAAAAAGAAAAAGCCTGAATATAAGACGACCCTAAAGGAAAAAAGTTTTACCAGTAAATGTTAATTCATGTAAACTATTTTTTTTAATAAAAGCTATGATTGAGAAAAATATTTTTTTTGTTTTTATTTCTTGTATTTTCCAGCCTGTCCCCCAGTTACGCACATCTGCCCCCAGGCTTGCCACACCAATATGGCACTGTGGCCCATGATATGCCTTTTAACCCTCTATATGCCACTGTGCCCCATGGTATGCCTTTTGACCCCCTATATGCCACTCTGCCTCCAGAAATGCCTTATACCCCTATATCCCATTCTGGCATTTAGGGGGTTAAAATGCATATTATGGGGCAGAGTGGCATATAGGGAGGTATAAGGCATTTCAGGAGGCAGAGTGGCATTAAGGGAGTTAAAAGGCATTGTATAGAGCACTCTGCCTCCAGAAATGCCTTATACCCCTATATGCCACTCTGGCATTTAGGGGGTTAAAAGGCATATTATGGGGCAGAGTGGCATATAGGGAGGTATAAGGCATTTCAGGAGGCAGAGTGCTCTATTAAATGCCCCCTTAACGCCACTCCAGAAATGCCCTATGCCCCCATTTAACTAACACACACACACTCTCTCCCCCCCCTCCCCTCCCCTCCCCTCTCCTCTCTCCTCTCTCCCCTCTCTCCCCTCTCAGCCCTCTCTTACCGGTGCTTCCAGCCGGGGCAGCGGGTTGACGTCGCCTTCTGCTGCAGCCGGAAGGAGGTGGAGTTGGCAGCGGGGGTTTGTATGCGTCCGTCGCGTATACTTTCCCCGGCTGTCAGAGATCAGAGATCTCTGACAGTCGGGGAAGGTCTACGCGACGGACGCAGACAACCCCCGCTGCTAGCCACACCTCCTTCCGGCTGCAGCGGACGTTGTCTACGCGGATCGCGTAGACGTCAACCCGCTGCCCCGGCAATACAGCAGGAAGCACCGGTAAGTGTGTGTGTGGGGGGGGTGAGACAGGAGGATCCAGGTCCCCTGCAGCGGTGCGGGGGATCTGGATCTTAGTCTCCTAATCAGACTCTATTTGAGGTCTGATTAGAAGACGACCCCGATTAGAAGACGAGGGGTATTTTTCAGAGCATTTGCTCTGAAAAAAACCTCGTCTTATAATCGAGCAAATACGGTACTTTTAATTTGAGGCCCCCTGGTGTTGGAGATGTGAGAGGAGACCAAGTGAAATGTGGGAAGGGAGATCTAAACAGATATGCTTGGTGGTTTGGATATGTCTTTCCATGCATATATGTTTCTTTTTAGTAAACCCCATGGAATAACTTTATGAAGTGTACTAAACAGCATTCAATGGAGGGTGGACCCTAAAGGTCAGAAAGGAGTTGTTTTGCTTTTTTTTCAAGAGTTATAGAGCATCCCATTCCTTTAGTTTGCTCCTTGTTGGTGTTCCTTCCTGAGCATAATCGCTTGACACAATGCAGTCTATTGAAGGTCAGATTGTACACTGTTCCTGCAACATTTCTACAGGTGGAGCGCTATGATACAATTGTAACAGAATATAACAAAATAGTATTATCACAAAAGTAAAACATGATACTTAAGTAAACTGTTAGATGGTCCTGAAGAGCTTTATTTGAGAATACAATTTATCTTCCTCTTCTTTTTCCTCAAATATCAGGCTATTATAAAATAGAAAAAATCAAACATCGTACACACTGTGTGATACGATTTTAAATACACAATCTCCCCCTCTGTAGTTCCACTCACAGATTAAAATACTGCTCAGTATATCGGCTTGTCTTTTTTTCTTTTCTTTTTTTCAGATCCCAACCTCCAACATATAGCAGATGGCGCAGGCTCATACCGTAGAAAGCACAAGGGAAATACAATATAGTGTAACGCGTTTTTAATCATATATAAATTGAAAAAGATTAAAAAAGGCCTACTCTTAGCTGTGGTGACTACTCTCACGAGAGTCACCACAGCTAAAAAATGACTTTTTCTCACTTTTGCTAAAAATAATGAAAAAAACCTGCTAAATAGATTATACTGTTTGTCTTGAGTTTTGTTTAGAAATACCCAATGTTTTTTTTGTTGTTGCTTTTTTCTGCACATTATTTTTCCCCCATGGTATGAGGGCATAAATTGCATTGGCCTGCTTCAAAGATACCCGAAATAGCACATGGGGCAGAATGAACAGCTTTGGGGAAAAAAATGGTTTCAAAACAGCAAAACGCTTCTTGTTCTTATTGCCCGATAACCCATAAAAACATTGGCTATTTCTAAACTCAGGACAAATAGTAGAATCTATTTAGCAGATTTTTTCATTAGCTTTTTTGGATGAATAAGTGAGAAAAAGTTTTGTTTTTTTTCAATTTTTCATTATATATATATATGTATATATATATATATTATATATATATATATATATATATATATATATATATATATATATATATATTAGGAAATTAGATAATGTGATCAAAAAATGGTATCTGAACAAAGCCTATATAACGTGTGTGGGTACACTAAATGAGTGACATCTAAGCACAAGAACCGAAAAAGTGTTAAAACATCCTCGGTCCCAAAGGGTACAAAAAAGTAAAAGACTGGTCCTTAAGGGGTTAAAAAAAATCTCCTCCTTTATCATGCTGATTCCCTTTATGTATTTACATGTTTTTATTCACATACCTTCCCCCCCCAAACCCCTTTCCTTTCGTACAGTCCTAACCTCAACATCACATGTTCTATGCGCTGCCCTTGGGTTTTTATGACTGAAGGGCATTAACTTGCCCTTTGCCACATTAAACACAAGTTGCCACGGCTCTGAGTATTTGTATAGTTTACCTAAATCATTTTCACGGTGAGCTGCCGCCAGGTCCGTTCTCCTGCGAGACGCGCATCCCCGGCGATTTCGAGGGATAATTCCGGGGCGCGCGCCTCTACGTCGTGAGAGCCGTTCGTGCATGCGCGAACGGCTAATCTTATGAATATTCATGTCGCTCTTAAAGCGACATTTATTCTTTTTCCTCCTCCCCCTAATTAGGAGGGTAGGAGGATCCATATTGTTGGAGGGATATTTAAACCCTCATTTGGCACTACACCATTGCCTGTGTTAGTGCCTTTTTGCCTTTCACTAGCGTTTGAATCCTGATTAAGCTTTCTGGTATTGACTCCTGCTTGAACCTGACCTCCGTTATATTGCTGCCTGCCCTGACCTTTGCTTGTGACCCCGGCTACTCTTTTGCCTGACCCCTCGGATACCGTTATTATTATTTATTTATTTTTTGTTCCTGAGTTCCACCTTTCATTATTCTTGGTGGTGTACGATCTGTCTCCTGTGCCTGGTGGCAGAACGTCCTCTCTCCTCCAGAGGGCGCTGATTCTGCAGCGCGGATCCAGAACCTGTACCCCGGTCGTGACACATACCGCCCAAACCCCTTTCCTTTCATACAGTCCCAACCTCAACATCAAATATTTTATGCATTCCCCTTGGTTTTTTATGCCCCAGGGGCTTTATCTTGCACTTATCCACACAAAACACCAGTTGCCACGGCTCCTGAGTGTTTTTATAGTTTACCTAAATCATTTGGCATTTGGCTTAGCCCTCCAGGAACATTAATATAGCAAAAATACACATATAATTAACTTTATATGCCTGTGTTTTTGATTCCATACACGTGTTAGCAAAGGTGTGGAAGGGGCTGAAACACCTAAACTCAATAATTAGGAGGGGTGTCCCAATACCTAGAAGAAGGTAGAAGGTAAGCAGGCATTGCAAGAGTGAGAATCTGACTATACACACCTAGAACCCTGGAGCTCAGACCCTGAGTGTTCCAGGTATCGGCGGGATAGGCAGTGGTATTAAGCTATGGGGTTTGCATATAACGACCAATACTAGTACAAAGGGTGATATCCATAATCATTAGTATTAAAAACCATAAGTGTACCTACAGCATTAATATGTTCAGTGAAGCAAGCATGTAGGATCTGAAGACAATTTAGTTTCAAAGATGTATTTTGTTCTGAAACAACTTCAAAGGAACAGTGTGTCTTACAGCACTTTCTTTCTTTGCTTGGCGTTTAAAAAGAGGGTGTGGGTAACTGGGTGATATATTATTTGGGCAAGAGTGAGATCAAGGTTCTTTTTATGAGCTAAGAAATCCTAGTACAATAAAGTATGAAGAAAATGGAACTAATCGTCAAAAGAACCAAAGTAAGCAGATGTCTTGTCAAGTTTGTACATAACCATAGTTTATGAACCTCCTAAGAGACTGTAAGCTCACAAGACCAGGGATCTCTTTTCCTTCTTTACCAGATTCCTGAAATACATACATCGCCTACATAGCCGTGGTGACTACTCTCACGAGAGTCACTAACAATGCATAGAGTCCGTCTCTAGCAAAGGTTTGCTCTTTAAAGACAAAATCTTTTTGTTTTGTTTTTTTAAAATCCTCATGAAATGTTGACAACGCTTTATAGAATGTTACTTACATAAAAATACCGTATTTGCTCGATTATAAGAGAAGGTTTTTTTTCAGAGCAAATGCTAGTCTGATGCAGACCTTCCCCGGCTGTCAAAAGATCAGAGTTCCCCGCACCGGTGTGGCACGCAGACAACCCCCGCTGCTAGCCACGCCTCCTTCCGGCTGCAGCGTGAGTCTACACGCTGCCCCAGCTACATGACAGGAGACTCAGAAGTACCGGTAAGTGGGGCGGGGGGGAGTGTTAAATGGGGGGCATAAGGCATTTCTGGAGGCAGGGTGCTTTGTGAAATGCCTTTTAACCCCCTTAATGCCACTCTGCCTCCAGAAATGGCTTTTTAACCCTCTATACGCCACTCTGCCTCCTGAAATGCCTTAAACCTCCCTATATGCCACTCTTCCCCATAATATGCCTTTTAACCCTCTAAGTGCCAGAGTGGCATATAGGGTTAAAAGGCATATCATGGGGCAAAGTGGCATATAGGGTTAAAAGGCATATCATGGGGCACAGTGGCATTTAGAGGGTTAAAAGGCATATCATGGGGCACAGTGGCATATAGGGGGTATAAGGCATTTCTGGGGCAGATGTGCGTTACTGGGGGGCAGGTTGGAAAATAGAAGGAAATAAAACAAAATATTTTTCTCAGTCATAGCTTTTATTAAAAAAATAGTTTAAATGAATTAACATTTACGGGTAAAACTTTTTTCCTATAGGGTCGTCTTATATTCAGGCTTTTTCTTTTTTTTCCTAAATTAATATTAAGATTTGGGGGGTCGTCTTATAATCAGGGTCGTTTTATAATCTAGCAAATACGGTATATGGTTTTTAGTAATTAGCTAAAAGCTTCCAATGTTAAGCTTACCTCTGCTGCCCACTTCTGTAATGTCCTTTGTTTCTCTTGTGGTTGGTCAAACTGGTGACCAGGGGAGGGCTGGCAGCCTAAGGCCTGGGGGGCAAGTCTAGTCAAGTGGCCCATTGCGCCACCAAAGCGGGTGCGAGCGACATTGATAGCAGTCACTCCACCGGCGCCTAATGAAATTAAAGCGGCCGGCGTGCACGCACCGCGCCGCCCAATAGCCGTGCCTCAGCTCTTTATCCCACCTCTTTTAAGACGTGGGACAAAGAGCTGAGGAATGGCCATTGGGTCTGACTGCTGCATGATGCAGGGGCGTACCTAGAGTATTTGGCACCTGTGGCAGATCCTGTATGTGCCCCCCCCCCCCCACACACACACTTTAAAACTGCATAGTTTCTATGGTTAGGCAAACATTGACAGGGGTACAGCATAACTGTTATCATTATATACTTAGGGATTACGCTGTACCACTGTCAATGTGTGCCTATACATTGAGCCAGACACTGACAATACTGCAGTACAACCCCTATCACTGTATACTAAGCCAAACATTGATGTGGTGTAGGCCTACCACTTCAGTGACTGGCTTAGTATATAGTAGAGATGCACCGAAATTAAAATTCTGGACCTAAACTGAAAATTCAGCATTCATTTGGCCAAAACCGAAAATAAAAACGTTTCAAATACTTTATTTGTAAGTAACACACCAAAATTAGACAAAAAAAAAATCGATAACAATATTATATATATATATATATATATATATATATATATATATATATATATATACATATATATATATATATAAATATACACATATAATTAACAGCAATCACAATCCTATCATGCCCAAGTTCTAGCATGTACTGGCTGACTTAGCATAAGGATAGACGTGTGATTGCTGTTTGCAACCATATATATCTATTAATACTGTTATTGCATTATTGGACGAAAAAAAAAAAAAAATTGACAACAGCAATTACACTCCTATCATGCCTAGGCAGCCTCCCTATGCCATGCTATCCCCCCACACTTCCATGCAATCTGAAACCCTCATTCACAAACATTCATCATAAACTACAGCATAACACCCATCCCTCTCACACACTTACTAATATTTTCCTACCTTTCCTCTGGCACTGTCACTTTTCCTACTCCTCTTCATTCTTCCTCTTCTTCTCCCTCTTCTGTGTCCTGTCCTTCCGGTGTGCGGAAGACGGTGGGCGTGGCTTCAGTGTTGTGCGCCGGGATTTGACATCAAGTCCTGACCCACAGGCACAGTTGCCGCGCGCTTCGTTTTCGGAGGCGTGCCGGCACCCCTCAGTGAGCGGCACGCCAGGCGGACCGCCCCCCACCAGGTACACTACCTGCACGGCGGCCAGTCCCGATGGCAGCCGCTTAGTTTTTCACTTTGCGGCTGCCATGAATGGTTGTCTGCCGGCCGGCCGGCCGCCCGGCCAGCCATCCGGCCCGGATTCAGGGCGGCCTGGGGGGCAATTGCACGGTGGCAGCAGCTTAGTTTTTAACAGTGCAGGCACCGGCAGTGCATATACCTGTTTGGATTAACACAGAAAGTGGGTGACAAAGACAGTTTCCTTAGCTTTTGCAGAACTAATCCAGGAGTCCTGGTCAACGGAGCTGATACCAAGGAGAAATATAAGAAGAAGAGAAGAAGTGGAGCTGGCTGAAAGAAGACGCGTTGGGGCCAGCGGACAAGGTAGAGCAACTTTTTTATTATTTAGAAAGAAATATTCATTAACAATGATTATGAGAATAGTCAAAGCTTTTTTTTCTTTATCATTTTAAATATTGGATGAATGGGTGAGGTGGTGGCCACGATGGGGTCCTGCTTGGTGCATAATGTCCTTCTTGTGTAGCAGATTTAGTCGTTTACAAGATAGAAATTATCAGGAAAGACTAAAGTATCTTAATATATATATAGCTTGGAGTAAAGAAGATGATCGGAGATGCAATAGAAGCATTTAAATACTTAAACGGGAATTAACATAGTAGAAAAGGTCATAGTCTAAACAGGTCATAGTCTAAACCTAGAGGGTCTGAGGCTTAGGGGCAATTTAAGTGTCAAGTTAACCCTTTAAGGCTGAAGACTCGTGGGGTTATGTTTGAGTGTGGGAGTAGGGCACTTTTGGATTTCGGGGGAGACTGCTTACCTGCTTGCCCAGTCCCTTGTCTGGGGAGCACAGGGTGTTGGAACCAGACTCCCATGCACTAGCCGGCCATGGGGGGTCTGCAAGCCAGGAAACACTCGATGCGCCTGACCGGGACCTAGCCACAAATTCATGGAACTGTGCGGCAGCTAGGGACCGTGGCGATGCCTGACGACAATTGGAACAGCGTCGTTACGGATGCTCTTTTGAGGGTACATTAAGCTTGTGGTGGGCAATACTTGGTGATGGTTACAGAGAGCGAGCTCGTTTGGGAACCGTGGTTTAATTACCGATTTCTAGGACTGGGGTCTACCCAGCAGCGGCTGTGGTACTCTGCCCGGCTACCGCATGGACTATTCCCGGGGATGTTTCCAATGCTGTCGCTCAGGGTACCAACGTCGGATCACGTCGCTTTTTGGATCATAGAATCTTTGGACGCTGAGCTCTCTAATGGTACCCCGGGATTGACACGGCTTTACCGGGATCACCCTGAAATAGTGACTCTTTGTCGGGTGGGCATAGCTGGCCATAGACCTGTATGGCGGTTCTGGGCTGCCTGGTGGGTGATGGGATTATACCTTTAATCCAATCATGTTTGCTGTAAATATATATATATATATATATATATATATATATGTGTGTGTGTGTGCTTTCCTTAGTAAAGAAAATTCTGTTTTACCCCTACACTAAGTCTCGGCTAGTGCTTGGGGGAATATACAGGTTTAATCACTTTAGCAATTAAGCTTTCAGTGGCAAGGATGATCTCTACAGTTCTCATCTGTGGTCAAATTCTGTGTTTCTATCAAGTCATAAAAATGACATGCATAAAGATTTTGGGTTTAAACGGTCGTTTATTACAGACGCTTGGTTATATTTGGACATTGCGTTAGCTGTTGTAAAAGAAAGCTCTTTATATAAAAAGGCAAAGAAGCTCAGCCGCCCACTTCATGTCTTGGCTCTGTTGTGGGGGCTGGAACAGGTACAGAACTGTGACCCGCTCCCGGATTCCTGCTAGACATACCTTGCGTCGGGGTAAGGGGAGAGTGGCGGGCAAGGGATCCTCTCTCACAAGAGCTTCCCCTGCTGGAGGAGCGTGGCTTCAGCCGGTGCAGGATTAAAAAATCCGGAGGTTCCAGTCTCTTTACCCTGGCGTGGTCCTCGCTTTGATATCAAGTCGGTTGCATTTTTGTTCGGCATGTTCCCGACCCTTGGCGTTCCTGACCTTCCTTTTGCTCAGCGATTCGAATTTGTTTCCGTCCTGTGTATGACCCGGTCCGCCTGACTACGTGCTCTGGAATTTAACCCCTGTTCATCTGACTAGCCATCTAGTGTATGACCTTTGGCCCGCCTGGCGTCCCGCTCTGGTTGTGATTATGAACTTGACTACATTTGTTTTTTTGTGGTTTCACTAATTTAGCGAATCGTGCCCCAGACACGATTTTCCCATTCTCTGTGGTATTCAGTTTCAGAAACTTCACCTGGCATACTCAAGAACTATCATTTTAACATATTTATCTACTTATTCTGGAGCCTCCTCACTGTTAGGATCATCGGTACCCTGGTGGACGTTACTTGGGGTTTTTCCACTTGTACTGTTTTGCTGGGAGAAGAACTTTTGCGGCGAGTTCTCCGGCAAACGGTAGATGAGACAAGAACAATAGTACCGGTGCCGGCATTGTCAATACCCGTCTGGATCTGTGTCACACAGAAAGTTGCGACAAAGGTGTTCTTTTTGCTATTGTCATTGAACACATTCAGCTAACGACTGTGTATGCTTTAGTTTTAATAGATGTGTTAAATTAGTTAGATGTGTTTTTACAATAAATAACTAAAACATTTGATGTCAATTTCACAGTAACACCAAATTTCAATGACATAAAATCAAATTGGTAGTCCAAAAATAAGTTTCATTAGCACAGCATTGTAGACTTTTTGGAATAATACCATTTTAACTAAAGGTGATATTAATTTGAAAGAATTACTCATAGACCGCAACAATTATGAGAACAAACCTTTTTATTTAATAGTAAACATTGTATGGATAGTTTAAAGATGGAGCTGCCTCTGGACTCACGAAGAGTCATTCTTCAGCACGGAGGAAAGAAAAAACCTTGTTTTATTGAAGGAAATCTCTGGGAAGCCATGGCTCGAAGAACTGCCCCTCCCTCTGGGCACTAAGAGGCTAACTCTGACTAGTACTAAAATGTAAAGAATTTTTTTCTTAAAATGTCATAGCAACAAGAAATACATAGAAACGTTGACAGTCTTCAAATCTGTTGATGGAAACCTGACGCTCTGCGGATCTCTTTGCCGGGGAGCCGACACTCCGCAGATCATTTTGCCAGGTAGCCAGCTGTCTTGAGATGGTCCTTCAAAACTGTTTGCGCTCTGTGTGTGTGTGTGTATGTGTGGAGAGCCAGCGTAACATATGAGACTTCTAGTATGATGACACAATGATAGCTGGCAGGAGAGGTTCCATTGGTCACAAAGCACGTTGAAGCATATAACTAAATACTACAGCTTTATTTAAAAGAACAAAATGTGCAAGTGTAAATCACTAAGATGCTAATCCATAAATTTTATTGAAAAGATTACATTTTACATTTCCTTTTAAGTTACATTTTAATGTGATATTTGAAACTATGTGGATTTACCTTTTTACTTTTAATTTGAGGCCCCCTGGTGTTGGAGATGTGAGAGGAGACCAAGTGAAATGTGGGAAGGGAGATCTAAACAGATATGCTTGGTGGTTTGGATATGTCTTTCCATGCATATATGTTTCTTTTTAGTAAACCCCATGGAATAACTTTATGAAGTGTACTAAACAGCATTCAATGGAGGGTGGACCCTAAAGGTCAGAAAGGAGTTGTTTTGCTTTTTTTTCAAGAGTTATAGAGCATCCCATTCCTTTAGTTTGCTCCTTGTTGGTGTTCCTTCCTGAGCATAATCGCTTGACACAATGCAGTCTATTGAAGGTCAGATTGCACACTGTTCCTGCAACATTTCTACAGGTGGAGCGCTATGATACAATTGTAACAGAATATAACAAAATAGTATTATCACAAAAGTAAAACATGATACATAAGTAAACTGTTAGATGGTCCTGAAGAGCTTCATTTGAGAATACAATTTATCTTCCTCTTCTTTTTCCTCAAATATCAGGCTATTATAAAATAAAAAAATCAAACATCGTACACACTGTGTGATACGATTTTAAATACACAATCTCCCCCTCTGTAGTTCCACTCACAGATTAAAATACTGCTCAGTATATCGGCTTGTCTTTTTTTATTTTCTTTTTTTCAGATCCCAACCTCCAACATATAGCAGATGGCGCAGGCTCATACCGTAGAAAGCACAAGGGAAATACAATATATAGTGTAACACCTTTTTAATCATATATAAATTGAAAAAGATTAAAAAAGGCCTACTCTTAGCTGTGGTGACTACTCTCACGAGAGTCACCACAGCTAAAAAAATGACTTTTTCTCACTTTTGCTAAAAATAATGAAAAAAACCTGCTAAATAGATTATACTGTTTGTCTTGAGTTTTGTTTAGAAATACCCAATGTTTTTTTTGTTGTTGCTTTTTTCTGCACATTATTTTTCCCCCATGGTATGAGGGCATAAATTGCATTGGCCTGCTTCAAAGATACCCGAAATAGCACATGGGGCAGAATGAACAGCTTTGGGGAAAAAAATGGTTTCAAAACAGCAAAACGCTTCTTGTTCTTATTGCCCGATAATCCATAAAAACATTGGCTATTTCTAAACTCAGGACAAATAGTAGAATCTATTTAGCAGATTTTTTCATTAGCTTTTTTGGATGAATAAGTGAGAAAAAGTTTTGGTTTTTTTCAATTTTTCATTATATATATATGTATATATATATATATATATTTATATATATATATATATATCTTAGGAAATTAGATAATGTGATCAAAAAATGGTATCTGAACAAAGCCTATATAACGTGTGTGGGTACACTAAATGAGTGACATCTAAGCACAAGAACCGAAAAAGTGTTAAAACATCCTCGGTCCCAAAGGGTACAAAAAAGTAAAAGACTGGTCCTTAAGGGGTTAAAAAAAATCTCCTCCTTTATCATGCTGATTCCCTTTATGTATTTACATGTTTTTATTCACATACCTTCCCCCCCCCAAACCCCTTTCCTTTCCTACAGTCCTAACCTCAACATCACATGTTCTATGCGCTGCCCTTGGGTTTTTATGACCGAAGGGCATTAACTTGCCCTTTGCCACATTAAACACAAGTTGCCACGGCTCTTAGTATTTGTATAGTTTACCTAAATCATTTGGCATTTGACTTATCCCTCCAAGAACATCAATATAGCAAAATAATACACATATAATTAACTTTTTCTGCCTATGTGTTTGATTTCATACACTTGTTAGCAATGGGTGCAGCCGAAACACCTAAACTCAATAGTTAGGAGGGGTGCCCCAATACTTTTGGTCATATAGTGTATCTATATCTATCCATTCATACAAACGCTGCAGCCTGGATTGTGAATGTGTCCCTGCGATGTCCTGTCATCCCCTCTAGATGGCAGTGAAGCCACACTTAACCCGTAGAAGACCATAAAAGTAACTGACATAATATTTTGGAGGGCTTAATGGCATTATTGGGATTTTAAAAAGCGAATGGCAGCGGTGGGAATCGAACCCACGCTCTCATTGAGACTGGAGCCCGCCTCCTCCAGTGCCTTCTACCAGTAGGCCACGCTGCCTTACATCAACTGTAACTTGTGGTTGTCATTTAGTACCTTCCTTTGTCTTGTGTACGATCAGTGCAGACATGTGTGTATATATATATATATATATATATATATATGCACAATGTCTATCCCTCGCATGCTTAAACTCCTTCACTCTATTAACCTCTACCACTTCTGTTGCAAGGCTATTCCATGCATCCACAACCTTTGTAAAGTAATATTTCCTGATTTGCCCCTCTAATTTAAATCTATGTCCTTTTGGTTTTGGTAGTTTCTCTTCTTTTAAATATACTCTCCTCCTTTATCTGGCTGATTCCCTTTATGTATTTACATGTTTTTATTCACATACTGTTACCTCCTCCGTCGGGCTGCCGGCAGGGACGCCGAGACGCAGCCCGCGCAGTCGGCTCCCTGCTGGTGCCGTCACGGTGAGCTGCCGCCAGGTCCGTTCTCCTGCGAGACGCGCGTCCCCGGCGATTTCGAGGGATAATTCCGGGGCGCGCGCCTCTACGTCGTGAGAGCCGTTCGTGCATGCGCGAACGGCTAATCTTATGAATATTCATGTCGCTCTTAAAGCGACATTTATTCTTTTTCCTCCTCCCCCTAATTAGGAGGGTAGGAGGATCCATATTGTTGGAGGGATATTTAAACCCTCATTTGGCACTACACCATTGCCTGTGTTAGTGCCTTTTTGCCTTTCACTAGCGTTTGAATCCTGATTAAGCTTTCTGGAATTGACTCCTGCTTGAACCTGACCTCCGTTATATTGCTGCCTGCCCTGACCTTTGCTTGTGACCCCGACTACTCTTTTGCCTGACCCCTGACTGGTGGCAGTACGTCCTCTCTCCTCCAGAGGGCGCTGATTCTGCAGCGCGGATCCAGAACCTGTACCCCGGTCGTGACACATACCGCCCAAACCCCTTTCCTTTCATACAGTCCCAACCTCAACATCAAATATTTTATGCATTCCCCTTGGTTTTTTATGCCCCAGGGGCTTTATCTTGCACTTATCCACACAAAACACCAGTTGCCACAGCTCCTGAGTGTTTTTATAGTTTACCTAAATCATTTGGCATTTGGCTTAGCCCTCCAGGAACATTAATATAGCAAAAATACACATATAATTAACTTTATATGCCTGTGTTTTTGATTCCATACACGTGTTAGCAAAGGTGTGCGGCTGAAACACCTAAACTCAATAATTAGGAGGGGTGTCCCAATACCTAGAAGAAGGTAGAAGGTAAGCAGGCATTGCAAGAGTGAGAATCTGACTATACACACCTAGAACCCTGGAGCTCAGACCCTGAATGTTCCAGGTATCGGCGGGATAGGCAGTGGTATTAAGCTATGGGGTTTGCATATAACGACCAATACTAGTACAAAGGGTGATATCCATAATCATTAGTATTAAAAACCATAAGTGTACCTACAGCATTAATATGTTCAGTGAAGCAAGCATGTAGGATCTGAAGACAATTTAGTTTCAAAGATGTATTTTGTTCTGAAACAACTTCAAAGGAACAGTGTGTCTTACAGCACTTTCTTTCTTTGCTTGGCGTTTAAAAAGAGGGTGTGGGTAACTGGGTGATATATTATTTGGGCAAGAGTGAGATCAAGGTTCTTTTTATGAGCTACGAAATCCTAGTACAATAAAGTATGAAGAAAATGGAACTAATCGTCAAAAGAACCAAAGTAAGCAGATGTCTTGTCAAGTTTGTACATAACCATAGTTTATGAACCTCCTAAGAGACTGTAAGCTCACAAGACCAGGGATCTCTTTTCCTTCTTTACCAGATTCCTGAAATACATGCTTCCAATGTTAAGCTTACCTCTGCTGCCCACTTCTGTAATGTCCTTTGTTTCTCTTGTGGTTGGTCAAACTGGTGACCAGGGGAGGGCTGGCAGCCTAAGGCCTGGGGGGCAAGTCTAGTCAAGTGGCCCATTGCGCCACCAAAGCGGTTGCGAGCGACATTGATAGCAGTCACTCCACCGGCGCCTAATGAAATTAAAGCGGCCGGCGTGCACGCACCGCGCCGCCCAATAGCCGTGCCTCAGCTCTTTATCCCACCTCTTTTAAGACGTGGGACAAAGAGCTGAGGAATGGCCATTGGGTCTGACTGCTGCATGATGCAGGGGCGTACCTAGAGTATTTGGCACCTGTGGCAGATCCTGTATGTGCCCCCCCCCCCCACACACACACACACTTTAAAACTGCATAGTTTCTATGGTTAGGCAAACATTGACAGGGGTACAGCATAACTGTTATCATTATATACTTAGGGATTACGCTGTACCACTGTCAATGTGTGCCTATACATTGAGCCAGACACTGACAATACTGCAGTACAACCCCTATCACTGTATACTAAGCCAAACATTGATGTGGTGTAGGCCTACCACTTCAGTGACTGGCTTAGTATATAGTAGGGATGCACCGAAATTAAAATTCTGGACCTAAACTGAAAATTCAGTATTCATTTGGCCAAAACCGAAAATAAAAACGTTTCAAATACTTTATTTGTAAGTAACACACCAAAATTAGACAAAAAAAAAATCGATAACAATATTAATATATATATATATATATATATATACATATATATATATATATAAATATACACATATAATTAACAGCAATCACAATCCTATCATGCCCAAGTTCTAGCATGTACTGGCTGACTTAGCATAAGGATAGACGTGTGATTGCTGTTTGCAACCATATATATCTATTAATACTGTTATTGCATTATTGGACGAAAAAAAAAAAAAAATTGACAACAGCAATTACACTCCTATCATGCCTAGGCAGCCTCCCTATGCCATGCTATCCCCCCACACTTCCATGCAATCTGAAACCCTCATTCACAAACATTCATCATAAACTACAGCATAACACCCATCCCTCTCACACACTTACTAATATTTTCCTACCTTTCCTCTGGCACTGTCACTTTTCCTACTCCTCTTCATTCTTCCTCTTCTTCTCCCTCTTCTGTGTCCTGTCCTTCCGGTGTGCGGAAGACGGTGGGCGTGGCTTCAGTGTTGTGCGCCGGGATTTGACATCAAGTCCTGACGCACAGCCACAGTTGCCGCGCGCTTCGTTTTCGGAGGCGTGCCGGCACCCCTCAGTGAGCGGCACGCCAGGCGGACCACCCCCCACCAGGTACACTACCGGCACGGCGGCCAGTCCCGGTGGCAGCCGCTTAGTTTTTAACTTTGCGGCTGCCATGAATGGTCGTCTGCCGGCCGGCCGCCCGGCCAGCCGTCCGGCCCGGATTCAGGGCGGCCTGGGGGGCAATTGCACGGCGGCCAGTCCCGGTGGCAGCAGCTTAGTTTTTAACAGTGCAGGCACCGGCAGTGCATATACCTGTTTGGATTAACACAGAAAGTGGGTGACAAAGACGGTTTCCTTAGCTTTTGCAGAACTAATCCAGGAGTCCTGGTCAACGGAGCTGATACCAAGGAGAAATATAAGAAGAAGAGAAGAAGTGGAGCTGGCTGAAAGAAGACGCGTTGGGGCCAGCGGACAAGGTAGAGCAACTTTTTTATTATTTAGAAAGAAATATTCATTAACAATGATTATGAGAATAGTCAAAGCTTTTTTTTCTTTATCATTTTAAATATTGGATGAATGGGTGAGGTGGTGGCCACGATGGGGTCCTGCTTGGTGCATAATGTCCTTCTTGTGTAGCAGATTTAGTCGTTTACAAGATAGAAATTATCAGGAAAGACTAAAGTATCTTAATATATATATAGCTTGGAGTAAAGAAGATGATCGGAGATGCAATAGAAGCATTTAAATACTTAAACGGGAATTAACATAGTAGAAAAGGTCATAGTCTAAACAGGTCATAGTCTAAACCTAGAGGGTCTGAGGCTTAGGGGCAATTTAAGTGTCAAGTTAACCCTTTAAGGCTGAAGACTCGTGGGGTTATGTTTGAGTGTGGGAGTAGGGCACTTTTGGATTTCGGGGGAGACTGCTTACCTGCTTGCCCAGTCCCTTGTCTGGGGAGCACAGGGTGTTGGAACCAGACTCCCATGCACTAGCCGGCCATGGGGGGTCTGCAAGCCAGGAAACACTCGATGCGCCTGACCGGGACCTAGCCACAAATTCATGGAACTGTGCGGCAGCTAGGGACCGTGGCGATGCCTGACGACAATTGGAACAGCGTCGTTACGGATGCTCTTTTGAGGGTACATTAAGCTTGTGGTGGGCAATACTTGGTGATGGTTACAGAGAGCGAGCTCGTTTGGGAACCGTGGTTTAATTACCGATTTCTAGGACTGGGGTCTACCCAGCAGTGGCTGTGGTACTCTGCCCGGCTACCGCATGGACTATTCCCGGGGATGTTTCCAATGCTGTCGCTCAGGGTACCAACGTCGGATCACGTCGCTTTTTGGATCATAGAATCTTTGGACGCTGAGCTCTCTAATGGTACCCCGGGATTGACACGGCTCTACCGGGATCACCCTGAAATAGTGACTCTTTGTCGGGTGGGCATAGCTGGCCATAGACCTGTATGGCGGTTCTGGGCTGCCTGGTGGGTGATGGGATTATACCTTTAATCCAATCATGTTTGCTGTAAATATATATATATATATATATATATATATGTGTGTGTGTGCTTTCCTTAGTAAAGAAAATTCTGTTTTACCCCTACACTAAGTCTCGGCTAGTGCTTGGGGGAATATACAGGTTTAATCACTATAGCAATTAAGCGTTCAGTGGCAAGGATGATCTCTACAGTTCTCATCTGTGGTCAAATTCTGTGTTTCTATCAAGTCATAAAAATGAAATGCATAAAGATTTTGGGTTTAAACGGTCGTTTATTACAGACGCTTGGTTATATTTGGACATTGCGTTAGCTGTTGTAAAAGAAAGCTCTTTATATAAAAAGGCAAAGAAGCTCAGCCGCCCACTTCATGTCTTGGCTCTGTTATGGGGGCTGGAACAGGTACAGAACTGTCACCCGCTCCCGGATTCCTGCTAGACATACCTTGCGTCGGGGTAAGGGGAGAGTGGCAGGCAAGGGATCCTCTCTCACGAGAGCTTCCCCTGCTGGAGGAGCGTGGCTTCAGCCGGTGCAGGATTAAAAAATCCGGAGGTACCAGTCTCTTTACCCTGGCGTGGTCCTTGCTTTGGTATCAAGTTGGTTGCATTTTTGTTCGGCGTGTTCCCGACCCTTGGCGTTCCTGACCTTCCTTTTGCTCAGCGATTCGAATTTGTTTCCGTCCTGTGTATGACCCGGTCCGCCTGACTACGCGCTCTGGAATTTAACCCCTGTTCATCTGACTAGCCATCTAGTGTATGACCTTTGGACGCCTGACGTCCCGCTCTGCTTGTGATTCTGAGCTTGACTACATTTGTTTTTTTGTGGTTTCACTAATTTAGCGAATCGTGCCCCAGACACGATTTTCCCATTCTCTGTGGTATTCAGTTTCAGAAACTTCACCTGGCATACTCAAGAACTATCATTTTAACATATTTATCTACTTATTCTGGAGCCTCCTCACTGTTAGGATCATCGGTACCCTGGTGGACGTTACTTGGGGTTTTTCCACTTGTACTGTTTTGCTGGGAGAAGAACTTTTGCGGCGAGTTCTCCGGCAAACGGTAGACGAGACAAGAACAATAGTACCGGTGCCGGCATTGTCAATACCCGTCTGGATCTGTGTCACACAGAAAGTTGGCGACAAAGGTGTTCTTTTTGCTTTTGTCATTGAACACATTCAGCTAACGACTGTGTATGCTTTAGTTTTAATAGATGTGTTAAATTAGTTAGATGTGTTTTTACAAAAAAATACCTAAAACATTTGATGTCAATTTCACAGTAACACCAAATTTCAATGACATAAAATCAAATTGGTAGTCCAAAAATAAGTTTCATTAGCACAGCATTGTAGACTTTTTGGAATAATACCATTTTAACTAAAGGTGATATTAATTTGAAAGAATTACTCATAGACCGCAACAATTATGAGAACAAACCTTTTTATTTAATAGTAAACATTGTATGGATAGTTTAAAGATGGAGCTGCCTCTGGACTCACGAAGAGTCATTCTTCAGCACGGAGGAAAGAAAAAACCTTGTTTTATTGAAGGAAATCTCTGGGAAGCCATGGCTCGAAGAACTGCCCCTCCCTCTGGGCACTAAGAGGCTAACTCTGACTAGTACTAAAATGTAAAGAATTTTTTTCTTAAAATGTCATAGCAACAAGAAATACATAGAAACGTTGACAGTCTTCAAATCTGTTGATGGAAACCTGACGCTCTGCGGATCTCTTTGCCGGGGAGCCGACACTCCGCAGATCATTTTGCCAGGTAGCCAGCTGTCTTGAGATGGTCCTTCAAAAGTGTTTGCGCTCTGTGTGTGTGTGTGTGTGTGTATGTGTGGAGAGCCAGCGTAACATATGAGACTTCTAGTATGATGACACAATGATAGCTGGCAGGAGAGGTTCCATTGGTCACAAAGCACGTTGAAGCATATAACTAAATACTACAGCTTTATTTAAAAGAACAAAATGTGCAAGTGTAAATCACAAAGATGCTAATCCATAAATTTTATTGAAAAGATTACATTTTACATTTCCTTTTAAGTGACATTTTAATGTGATATTTGAAACTATGTGGATTTACCTTTTTACTTTTAATTTGAGGCCCCCTGGTGTTGGAGATGTGAGAGGAGACCAAGTGAAATGTGGGAAGGGAGATCTAAACAGATATGCTTGGTGGTTTGGATATGTCTTTCCATGCATATATGTTTCTTTTTAGTAAACCCCATGGAATAACTTTATGAAGTGTACTAAACAGCATTCAATGGAGGGTGGACCCTAAAGGTCAGAAAGGAGTTGTTTTGCTTTTTTTTCCAGAGTTATAGAGCATCCCATTCCTTTAGTTTGCTCCTTGTTGGTGTCCCTTCCTGAGCATAATCGCTTGACACAATGCAGTCTATTGAAGGTCAGATTGCACACTGTTCCTGCAACATTTCTACAGGTGGAGCGCTATGATACAATTGTAACAGAATATAACAAAATAGTATTATCACAAAAGTAAAACATGATACTTAAGTAAACTGTTAGATGGTCCTGAAGAGCTTCATTTGAGAATACAATTTATCTTCCTCTTCTTTTTCCTCAAATATCAGGCAATTATAAAATAGAAAAAATCAAACATCGTACACACTGTGTGATACGATTTTAAATACACAATCTCCCCCTCTGTAGTTCCACTCACAGATTAAAATACTGCTCAGTATATCGGCTTGTCTTTTTTTCTTTTCTTTTTTTCAGATCCCAACCTCCAACATATAGCAGATGGCGCAGGCTCATACCGTAGAAAGCACAAGGGAAATACAATATATAGTGTAACACGTTTTTAATCATATATAAATTGAAAAAGATTAAAAAAGGCCTACTCTTAGCTGTGGTGACTACTCTCACGAGAGTCACCACAGCTAAAAAATGACTTTTTCTCACTTTTGCTAAAAATAATGAAAAAAACCTGCTAAATAGATTATACTGTTTGTCTTGAGTTTTGTTTAGAAATACCCAATGTTTTTTTTGTTGTTGCTTTTTTCTGCACATTATTTTTCCCCCATGGTATGAGGGCATAAATTGCATTGGCCTGCTTCAAAGATACCCGAAATAGCACATGG
>JARDYJ010000291.1:0-45205 GCA_029215755.1 Spea hammondii
TGACACATACTCACGGAATGGCCCCTTTGTGAAGAGTTGCCCCCCCCAGGTCCAGCTCGCCACGAAATACCATTTCAGAAACGTGGATTTTTGGAAAAAAAAAATCATAATGAAAAACATTAACCCCCGAGAGCTTTATCCCGTGTAACAGACTCAGGACGCCCCCGCGGGGCCCGACCAACCTCATTCTCTCTTTTTTTCCCCTTTTTGTTCCTTTTTTAAAGGAGATCGCTGTCGATTTGCCTAAAGTCCTTTTCTTGCTGACACAATAACACGCAGGCCCAACGCGCACATATATGACACATACAGAGCCTTGGCAACCGCGGGGAAAACATCGCACTTCAATCTGTGTTATTTTTAACATCAAAAAAGGAATTTTAATCTTCTTGTGTGTGTGTTTTTTTTAAAAAAATAACTCCCATCATGCTGAACCACTATGCCGAGATTACATCGATGTAAAATTATAGTATTCATCCCAATAAAAATATTTTAAATGATCGCTCCCAATAAAATTATTTTTATTATTTTAAATTATTATTACTATTATTATTATTATTATTTTTTATCATTTAATTGGAATTATTTGATATTGATTTCCAGCAGAGCCCAGCCGCGCATTTCATGATGACGCCAAATACCTTTTAAAAATCATGTCTGTTAATGCAAAGATTTGTCGTTTTTTGGGGTGAGTTTGCAGAGAAATGGCACGGCGGGTTTTAAAAGTAATTTTTGACACAATGCGCCATTGTCTGACACTCAGCCGGCCTCGGCTTTTCCGCTCTATTTGCATCGCCTTGGAGTTTACAGACAGAATGGTCCAAAAAACTGCAGAAAAAATAAAAAAGGCGACGTTTGCAGGTGATTCCATCTTAATGCAGCCGAGTAATCGCAGCCGTGGGGTTTCGCTGCAGCAAAAGAGCTGTTATTCCCGGTAACATTAAGTGCACACACGTCGCGCACCATGTACCGCTAACGTGATTGTCTAATGGCTTCCCTCCAGTCCCTGTTCAGTCCGAGTTCCTTTGAAGGATCGCAGAGGAATTCACCCCCTTCAGACTCGTTTTGTCCAAATGCAACGCTCTGCGAGTTACGAAAAATAAAATCGTCTTTTTCAAGATCCCCAAAAAATAGATTTTAGGAAGGGTGGGGTTTTTTTGCACTTTTCCACCAATAGAAAATAAGGAGAATGCCCATGTGATCTGAGTAACTCCTCCCACATCCCGTCTGGTCCATCGATACCTTTACATTTCCATCGCCTCCTTTTAAGTCGTAATCGAATATTTCCTTTTTTATAAGATCCTTTTTGTCAAATTTTACAATTTGGGGGCATTCTTACTAATTCGTTAACCCTGCGTGCACCGAAGGGGAAAAAAACTTGGCTCGCCCCTCTGGGAATTAAAGTGTTAAAGCGGCTTGTCTCCAATTAAACATTAAATGCCATGAATGAATAATTAGATTATTGAAAGATTCTGTAAAAATAATAAATAAAAAATGATCAGGAATCGGAGGCCACGTATCGAGCCCCCCCCCCCCCCGCCCCGGCACCGCGCTCCTTACCCCGAGCCCGACGTAAACCGGTATGCAGGTCCAGCTACTCCGGGTGTGAGTAATGAAATGTAATTAGATCTTTTTAATTTTTACGTAAATTCCTATAAATCTCTGCGTACAGAAGGCGATAATAGCTGAATTTCTTCTAATGATAATTAGCGGCGATGAATGGGGATAATTCCGCTAATTCTATTTATCAATAGATGGCGCCTGATGAGGGGTAGGTCTGTACGGGTTAGGGGGGATATAGGGGGCTGGTAATGAATACATAATCTGCTAGATTGTTATTTTACCAAACAACCTTATTATTTCTTTACAAAGTACACAATTTGATAGATTGCAAGCTCTTGGGATTGCAAGCTCTTGGGGGCAGGGCCCTCTTCTTCTTCTTAAAGTGTCATAACCATAATAATGTCATTTGAGAGTGTCTTTGTTAAGTAACAAAGTAACAAAAAAGTAAAAAGTAACAAAAGTAACAAAGTAACTGTCCCCTACTGTAACAGCGCTATGGAATATGCCGGCGCTATATAAATAACTGGAAGTGTTGCGGATACAATTACCGCTTGTAAAATGTAACAATATCTCCCGGTTTCTTATTTTTTTGGTTGTGCAGGAAGGAGATTCTCTGCAGAAGATCTAGATGGGGAGTCGAACTCAAAATTATTGGTGTTTGTTTGTAAGTGTGCATGTATGTGTCTTAACATGAGTGTGTATGTGTCAGTGTGTATTGTTGTGTGTGTATATGTATGTGTCTTAACATGTGTGTGTATGTGTCAGTGTGTATTGTTGTGTGTGTGTGTGTATGTATGGTAATATGAGTGTGTGTGTCAGTGTGTATTGTTGTGTGTGTGTGTATGTATGGTAATATGAGTGTGTATGTGTCAGTGTGTATTGTTGTGTGTGTGTGTGTGTGTATATGTATGGTAATATGAGTGTGTGTGTCAGTGTGTATTGGTGTGTATGTATGGTAATATGAGTGTGTGTGTGTCAGTGTGTATTGTTGTGTGTGTGTGTATGTATGGTAATATGAGTGTGTGTGTCAGTGTGTATTGTTGTGTGTGTGTGTATGTATGGTACTATGAGTGTGTGTGTCAGTGTGTATTGTTGTGTGTGTGTGTATGTATGGTAATATGAGTGTGTGTGTCAGTGTGTATTGTTGTGTGTGTGTGTATGTATGGTACTATGAGTGTGTGTCAGTGTGTATTGTTGTGTGTGTGTGTATGTATGGTAATATGAGTGTGTGTGTCAGTGTGTCAGATATACACCTGGTATATCTTTTTGCCCATTGTTATAGGGTTAATGTGTTTATAATGGGGGGGTCATTGTTTATGAGGGGGTCTCTGTTTGGGGTAATTATCTCTGTTTATTTGCGATCATCTGTTATGAAAATGACCGTTATTGTAAATAAATATTGTAAATTGTTAATAAAGCTATGGAAATTATATCATAAAGGCGTTCGTGTCTTTATTGGGGGGATGTTGGTTTGGGGGAACGGTTACCCTGGGGCACATTCGTCATGTCGGGGGCCTCGGGGCAGCAGCCCGCGTCCGGTTCCGGATGGACTCTGCGCGGGGGCCACACGTTTACGAGGCGCGTAGCGGACTAACGCAGAGCCCGGCGCATGTTCTAGAGTCTTCCTGCCAACCATAAATTAATTAAAAGTGGACGGGAGCCGTAGAAGAACGACCGCCCCCCCCCCCCGCTCTCTCTTTGTTGCCCGCTTCTCTCCGGCGCGGCGGGCGAGCGGATAATTCTTTTGTTCCCGGCTGCTCTGTTTCATTTGTGAGATCATTGTCCTCATTGTTCTAGGAAACAGGAGGGGTCTGGGCCGGGGGCCGCCGGGGGCCGCCGAGGTCCGCGCTAATGACGGGAGGCCTTTAAAGTTTGCAGGGTATTTCATCTTCTCTGTGGGGGTGAGAGGATACATCTCGTGTTTAATCCCCACCGCGCACGTTTGCTTCTAGTTAATTAACAAGTCCCTATTACAAACCCTCATCTCCGAGCGCGCGGGGGGGGGGGGTCGACGAGAAGGTAATCCAAGGCCAGCGGCGGCGGCGGGAATGACTCAAACCGCTTGTTCTAAGAATAATGTTCAAACGCAAATGTCCTTCCCCGTTAGAAGATACATTTTCTTTTCTCATTCATTCGCCTCCTTCCCCTCGTTACGGATACGATGGATGACTTTCACTCGCCGGCGGTTACATTGTTTCTTCACCGGCTTCTAACGCTCCTCTCCTCCTAATCAATTCTACCAAAAACGCCTATAATTTATAGTAAAAAAAAAAAAAAGAATTTCTTCCGCTTCAAACGGAACCTGATGGGAAATCTTCTTATGTCCTAGATGTGTGATGAAGCCTAAAGGGAATGGAGGTAGATAAGTGGAACAGCCTCCCGGCAGATGTGGTAGAGCCTAATCCAGCGTGGGATAGACATGCAGCTCCTGAGTCTAAGACGAGACCAACGACTGATTAAGGTTTGAGTCTTTACAGCAGGAGAAACGGGCGACTAGACGGGGGCCGGATGGGGGCCGATCTGATGGCAGGTTCTGGGTTTCTATGACCATTAAAAAAAAAAAAACAGCTTCTTTTGCTCCGGGGCAAAATACCATTAAAAAGACACAGAGGGTAAAGCTGAATAAAGGGAACTTGGCTGAGTGGTTTTATCACCACGGCAACAAATGGAATCCTCCTGCTGTTCGGTTTATTTCGGTGGTTGCTGTGGCGATAAGACCACTTTTCAAACTTTGCACCGGGATCACTTTATAATACTTTCTGTTCATTTTTCCACCCCAGGGGCGACGCCCCGAAGCAAGGCTGAGTCACTTGGTCCGCAAGGTTGAGTTTTTGGTGACTTTCGGGTTATAGAATAATAAATAATATATTAACAAATTTATCAAAATTACAAATGGAGGCCGAATAGAATTTAGTTTCTCGTTTGAGGCTTCGTGGGACATTAATGGTTACTAACCAACGCGTTCCGCGCACGAAGGGGCCGGCCCACCTCTGCTGAATATTAGATCCGATCTGAATGGCACGCGGCCTTAAAGTATTAGCCGCTACCACTTCTGCTGAGAGGCTGTTCCACTTATTCACCACCCTCTCTGTACGTTCTAATTAAGGATTCCACAGCTGGCATAACGACGTATCCGCAATACACAGGAAGGTCACAGAGAGATTTATTCAGGGAAAATCATTAAAAAAACATTTTGTAAGATAAAAATCTGTCATTATGTTTTTTTCCCCAACGTCACATTATTTTACTGCTAATTTCTTAACATTCGGTGATTTGGCTCATGGGGGGGGCTGCCTCTTGCCAACGTTTCCCGCATGCGGATTAAAATCCCCCCCCCCCCGCTGGGAGAAAAAGCCCCATCGCAGCGCGTTTTGTATTAAACCGCGGGTTACTTATTTAAATGTCTCTCTAATTCACAGAGGCATTTCCAGAGCGAGTCATTTACAAACAATGTATCAAAATCCTGATTTATTTCCTCTTTTTTTAATGCGCTCGCATCACCTCGCGATTTGTAAAATGTGTAAATTGCCGGAGTTAAGGAATAAAGAGGAGCCATAAGTTATAGGATGAAGGTGTGAGATCCTCCATCTGTGTCTGATCACCTCTCCCCCCTCCCCACAGAAACCGCGTCTTATAACAGAAAGAAAGCAGGAAGCGGGGGGCCAGCGGACGCTTCCCTAACCTACCCCCCCCCACGGAACGCGGGTAAATACATATTATACCCATCGATGCACATACATGCGCGGATTCGCGCTTCCTGTACTCTGGAAATCTCCCAGAAATGCGTCTGGCGGGGTGTGATTTTAATTTAGTGTATAGTGAATCCGGCCCACAGGGGCCGGTGTGAATTCCCCCGCAGCCCCTGTGTTTAATTTAAATTCTTTGTAACTATGTAAATGTATGGATATCTATTACCCTTACATAGGTCACTGCCCTCCACCCCCTCCATAACTGGGGCCCAAAGCAACTATTTAACCTGCATGCACAGTACCGCCTCCGAGGAGCCCAGCCACACCCCTTCTGTATATGACATCATCACCCAGTGCCTTTGTTCAGTGGTATAACTCTCCCTGCTCTGTCACAATAGTTTTACCCCCCCAAAAAAACATGTCTGCCTCTGTGGAAGCTCATCTACTGCGGTGGTATGTGGGTCATAGAGGGTTAAAAGTATCCTGGGCTCCAAATCCAAATGTTTTTCATTCCAGATTCTAGAATTTCCGGATATTTCATGATTTTGGTGCCATATTGAGTTTAAAGGGAAATTGAGCTATTATCGCTGTATATCGGTGTCCGGGCGAGCGAAAAAATGTCACTTCAATTTTACCAAATCTTTTAAAATGAAAGCCAAACGCAGCTGGATTATTTAACCCTTTCTACTGCATGTCGAGCATCAAAAATGACACTCGAAAAAAAAAAAACTGCAACTAAATGTCTGGAGATGGAATATTTCACGAGAGGCTCTATCACCATATAAATGGACAATCCGGTCCCCGGAGGGAGCGCGATGAGGATCCTCAGAGCGACCAAAGCGGCCATTTATATGGTGATTTTCCTGCAAATGCTTTGTTTTCGCTCCCATTTTCTCGCCGTCTCGGATATTGTTGGTTTTGTAACAAACTGGAAACTTGCAATAAAATTACAAAAAATACATCTGAGAAGAAAAGAACCGGCACAAAAAATTCATAATCCAGCCGCCATCGGCACGTTAATGCATGTGATAGGTGAGAGGTCCCTTTACATTTTTATAGGACAGCCCCCCCATTATGTATTTGCCCCCTTTCCCAGTCCCGTCAGGTCCGGAGAGCTGCAGCTTCTCCATAAGCTAAGTACTTTATTTGTTTGTTTATTTGTTTGATTATTAATCTATTTATTTGATTATTTGTTTAATTGATTATTTATTTGTTTCTTTGATTATTTATTTGGTTATTTGTTTGATTATTTATTTGATTATTTATTTGGTTATTTATTTGTTTGATTATTTATTTGATTATTTATTTGTTTCTTTGATTATTTATTTGGTTATTTATTTGTTTGATTATTTATTTTATTTTTTGAATACATATAAAATAAAAACCACTAATAAAGCTCTTTATTGCGCATTTATTTTCAGCGAAGCTCTCGGGGACATTAAGCTGTCCCTTTAACAGGAAATGAATTGGAGTCGAATCCCAACGCATTTTACGCCCAAGATTTTAGGAAGTTAACCAGAAGTTTTATCGACACTGGGTTCGTGGCAAAGGCTCGGAGGATCGCATCGCTGCGCATTTTTATGGATGAACCCCTTTAGTACCAACGTGCAGACACGGGGCCCCGATTCTGAAACAAGACTCAGAGGAAATATAACCAGCCCCCCCGCGTTGGAAGTGTTTCTGTCTCTACTGACACCGGTCAGCGGCCCCGGGTTCCGGGTCATCCTGGTGAATCGCGTCGGTAATCAGACAAGTGATTTGTTTAAAGAAACAATTCGCAAAAAAAAAAAGAGAAGTCGGTCATTCTTGTGGATTCTGGCGACTCCGGTGCCGGTTTCAGATGGGAACATTAAAGCCGACCCATGGGAGATTCTGGCACCGAAAGGGTGTGAAACGAGGCGGCCCGGGGGTCCCGCCGCCCTGCTTTATAGATCGTTGCCGAGGGCGCCAGGTAGAGATTTCTCACTCGCCAGCTTGGTACAGACTGCGACGTTGACTTCTGACATTGGCAATATGGCGGCGGCACAGGGAGGTGAGGCAGAAGGGGAGGAAAAACACGGAGATAAAGGAAAATAAAAGTAATTAACTCCGCGCCATATGGAAGGGAAATATTTTGATTAAAATCGGCCAAACTCCGTGCCAGGCAAAGCGTTTGGTCCAAAACCATATGTATCGTCATCTCCGCTCACACGCATTTTAATCAGCAGCCTGCGGCGCACGGGAAGACATTTTCAGGGTCTCTGCTTTCTGGCGTCGATTTCTGTTTCTTGCCGGCAGAAGAATCGTTCCGTGCGTCGCTGGCCGAGGCGGCTCGTCGAGGAGCCGATCCGCTTAACAAAGCTTAACAAAGCAGGTCGACGTGGGATACGGCTCCCGAATCTAAGACGAGACCAGCGACTGATTAGGGTCTGAGTCGTTACAGCGGGAGAAACGGGCGACTAGACGGGGGCCGCCGGGGGCCGATCTGCTGGTGAGGGGGCCTGGGTTTCTATGACACATGAGATAGACTTACTGTAGATTTAGTAACACTGACTTTGTGTATAGCCCCCCCCCGCTCACATATAGAAAGGAGGCGACAGCGAGGGGCTGCATACAGGGGGGTTTAATAAAAAAAATCACACCTAAAAGTGTAAAATAAAAAAATAAAAACAAATATAAAGAAAAAAAGGAATCCTTTGACAAAGTGTTAATTGGAACGTAAAGCCTGTCAGCTACAAGTTCCCCTCTTTCTATTTTTGTATATATTATTTATGTGAACTAAAAGGCAGAAGTTTCCGGAAATCTCCTTAATTTGTGTTCAGATTGTGGCACTCCGAGAGTTAATAATAATAAATAATAAACCTAAAATAAAAGCGCTAATTCCACGGATGACCCCCCCCCCCGGAATCCGGACTCTGATCGTTCCAAACATGTTCAGCGAATCGCTCCCCTCTCTGCCCGGCGCATGTGCGTCTTCTCCCCGGCGCGCGAAGGGTTAAGGGATAATGGTCAGGGGGGGATGGGGTGTCCTTCATCCCGGAGGGACGCGCGGTGGATTGATACCCCGCGTTGTTGTTGTTGTCGTCGTTGTGTCTTAATAACACTTGTGAGAGCGAAGCGCGGCGGGCGGCGAGCGTCCTAATCTGTAACTCCTTTATCCGAATGTCATTGAGAACAAGAAAAAAACTATCATTGAAGCCGTCCGTCGCGGCCCCCGAGCGTCGCTCGCAGGGATCCGGGGGGCTCTCAAACACCTTATTACCAGCCGGCGTCTTCTCTACATAAACGACGTTATTTCAAACTCTTTCTGCTGCCAAACAAAGGCTTCGTACGAAGTCAATCAGAGCGCCGTGGCACTAAAAGCCCCGTCCGCTAAGTGACTCAATCGTCTTTGTCGGCCGTCTGTCTCGCTCATTAAGCCGTCTCGGAAGGAGCGTTGACTTCGCCGCCTGCCTCTCTCAATTAAAGGTAATTCGTTGTGACGCCCCGTATCTCTCGGCCGGAGGAGCCGCATGTGCGATCTGCCTCACTTCGCTCTGCTTTCTTCTGCCTGCGCGGGATTTTACCCCCCGTGACTCCTTCTCGCCCCGCGCATGTGACGAGGCTCCGGATGCCTAGAAAGGAGTTCATGGCGAGACGTGTCAAACCAAAGTCTGTCTCGTTCCCGGGCCAGGAGACGGGAGGCAGCGAGACGGCGAGTGACTGATGTGGGTGTCGGGATACAGAGCCCCGCGTGTGACATGCATGCGCGACACGGACTGGGGACCTGTCACTGGGGCAAATATTGTGCCTTTCCAATGGCGTGTAGGTTATCATCCCTCCAACATATCCATCGTCCAGAGGGGGGCATTTTTGTTTCACGGGGTGTGGTTATAGGCGTGTCTGGGGCGGGGTATTTGTATAACTGGGTGGGGTATTTAGAAGCAGAATTTCCTCTCCCCGTCTGAACGCCGTTTATCGATGAATTAAAATTAGCCACAGATGTCTTAAAGCTTCATTGATTTACACAACGACGCCCGATTTCGGAGCTGTCACTTCTCGGCTGTCTAATAAACGAGACTTTCCTCTGGATGTCGCTTCCCGCCAGATATTGTTAACAGGTTTAATGCGGGCGTCCGGGGGTCAGCGCCGGCCGCGTGACACGGAGCTTCCCGGGAGCCGCAGGGTTTATTATTATTATTATTACGATTTATCCGTATTGTTCTGTGTTTTTTTCGGTATTTTTTCAGGTTTTTTGGGGAAAACTTGGGGATCTTTTAAAATTGTGTTTAGTCCTAAGCAATACCCGGGAACTCTCCTGACACGCCCCTCTCCCCGCCCATTTGCCTTTTAAATGGGGGTGTTTCCCGCGGCATCAGCGGAAACGTCCACTGACATCCGCGAGAACGCCCACTGATGTCCGCGGGAACGCCCGCTGATGTCCGCGGGAACGCCCGCTGATGTCCGCGGGAACGCCCGCTGATGTCCGCGGGAACGCCCCTGATGTCCGCGGGAACGCCCGCTGATGTCCGCGGGAACGCCCGCTGATGTCCGCGGGAACGCCCCTGATGTCCGCGGGAACGCCCACTGATGTCTGCGGGAACGCCCACTGATGTCCGCGGGAACGCCCATTAATATCCTGGACGCGTCCCACAAAGTTCCCAGCTATGGTTTTAGGTCAGGAAAGGAGCCACCAAGTCCCCATCCGCAGAAAAGGGCCCCGTTCCACATAGCAGGCCGCTGGGTAGCCAATCAGGAGGCCGTATGAAATCATGGATCGCCTGGTACCGGTTATACCCCCCTGATGGCGACCTGGCAGAAACAGCCATTTTTCTGTCCCAGAAACTAAAATGCGTTCATTTTTAAAAGCTTAAGATCCCTTGCGGAGCCTCAAACCCCCCCCCCCTCGCCCCCCGTCCATTACATCACCAGCCGGTATCACCTCTCCCTTCCCCACCGGTTATGACACCGATATCTAACGCGGCTTTTCTAATTATACTCAGTCCATGGGCGAGGCGGCCGAGGCCAATTGTTTTATTACTTCCTGCTTTCCGCGGCCGCTGATAAAAAATAATAATAATAACCCCGCCATTCGAGCCGCAGAGGGAGAAACCGAGCCGAGACCCTCAGCCAAAAAACACGAGCTGTGCTTTGTTCGGGGGACGAGGCATAAAGAGCATGAAACGCGTCAGGGGCCTTAAAGTGCCGGCGCTGCCTTATAATCGCCGGTCCGGCTCTGGAGCAAAGCAAAGTGTAACAAGTTCACCGTCACTTCAGGAACCGTGCGGAATCTGTGCGCATGTCGCTCGGTCTCAGTGACACCCATGACCCGCCGCCGTTCAACGTCTCTACACCGCGAGCCGCGCGTTCAGCCAAGCGATCCATTTATGATCCGCCATTCGGAACGATTTTCTTTATTCTCAGGTCCCTCCATAGACTTTCATTAGTCAGAGAGTCCGTCTGGGTGATTTAGACTGAGCCATTCTATTGTTCCCCACAGGCAGTATGATAAGGAGTCGGGGGGGTTTAGTAGATCGGGGGTCAGATAACAGAGCGAGAATCATACAAACGGCTGATAAGCAGCTGCCTGAAAACTTTATATTATGGGGGGAAAAACTACAACTGGTTTTACTTTTTTTTGAAAAGGCGATAATAGGAATAAAAAGCAAAAAATAGTTTGGAGCTCCCCTCGGAAAGTAACCCTTTACTGGCCTTTGAGTTTGTGCCTGCGTCGGTGTCAAACCTCCCTTCACTGTCTCTTTAATGTAACCCTTTGTGCTCCTGTCGCTCCTATAATAACATCGGACACAAACAGTAAAGATCCCAGACTTCCCGCACGAGAAGCTGCAGCTTTAACACCTAATGACTTTCCCTAAATCACGAGCCGCCCGGCGGGCGTCTAAATCACGTCACCCGCGTGCGTTTCTTCATCATAAACATCTCCCGGCATCTTCCCGGAAATAAAACCTTCCAGCCACCTCTGATTAAAATAGTTCATCAAACAAACGGATCGCGCCCCGAATACCGAGGTTCCAAAATTCTGCTTAACCCCTTATTATCCGGCATATATATAAAAAAAAATAATCAGATCTTTAAATATTAAATCATTAAATAAATTAATCCTTTTTTTGTGTGTCTTTTAACCCTTTTAGGGGTAATTAAATTTTTTTAATTCGAATGAAGAGATTAGAAACAATAAAAGGATTTCCTGTCCCGCTGAGCTAACAATCTAATTTGATACCCGAGCGATAAAACGCACACACTGTCATCATTCGCCCGACACCCTCGGTTATTATGTTATTTCAACCAGATTTCATCATTGTCTGATTGAAAAACCACCGTAAATAGG
Source organism: Spea hammondii (assembly GCA_029215755.1). NCBI lineage: Eukaryota > Metazoa > Chordata > Amphibia > Anura > Pelobatidae > Spea > Spea hammondii. The sequence continues at coordinate 11,557 of JARDYJ010000291.1, forward strand.
ATAAAATTAATAAAATCTTTGTTTAAATAATAAAATAAATATTTTTAAATGCGGTTACACAAAGCTTGGCAGAATTATACATTTTAGCCTTATTTCCGTCAGATTGAGGATTTTCGAGTAAATACGCCTGAAATGTTCAGAAAGCCCGATCCACGGCGGGCGACATCATCATCGGAGGCGATAAATCCGCAGCGCGGCGGCTTCCTACAAATCATGGAGTTTTATGGCTTTATTCCTGAGATACGGCCCGGTAACGCTGATTTATTCCGCTGATCAGTCTTGGAGACCGTTGAGTAAATTGCTTAATGTTATGAAGTATCTGCCAGGCCCGGAGCGCGTCTGACGCATGCAGGATCTACGGCGACCTCGCTGACTCTAAATATCTCCCCAGAAGCACAAATACTTTGTATCTCCGTCTGTATCGGTTTAAGAAAATCAATCGCAGCAATCGATCATCGTGTAGACGGCCGCCGACTGTGACCCAGGATGCACTGAGGCTGCCGGCGGATCATGGGAATTGTAGTTAAGCAATAATCAGTTATTATTACACAACTCGGGGAACATACCGGTCTGTGTTAGGAGTTGTAGGGTTAATGGGCTGGTGGGGGGGGGTCTCCTGTGTCATGGCGAGCAGGTGTAGGGATTATAGGAATTTCAGCCTCTAGCTGAAATGGAGACCTTGCGGTGCGTTGCAAAGCAGCCTCCCAGCAGAGGTGGTAGAGGCCAATACAGTGAGGGGTCACTAGGGTGGGCACATGTGAGACAGACGCAGGTACGGCAGCGTTCTAATGATGTAAAGACTCCTTAAAACATCCATTTATTCCCTTTTCTATGTGGTGCGTGGGACTCTTCAGTAAAAATCTGCATTTGTATAAGAAATGGCATTCGCGTTTCCCACCGACGCGTTTCCCCTCCGTATCCCACGCGGTTCTGTGTGTTATTGTGTTATGTTATTGTGTTATTGTGTGTTATGTCCATTATTTCATGCATTTCCATGCGTCGTGGATTCTGTTTTTTGTGCTTTGTTGGCCTGCATTAACCGCGTCCTTCCAGATCAAAGGCTCAAGGTTGGGACGTAAATGGCTGCATTCATCGCTTTTGGGGGGGAAAAAAGTTTTTTGTGATATTAGAAAAAAATAATATTTAAAAAAATAAAATTCTAATAAAGAATTAAAAAGCACATTTCAGTGCAAGTGCTTTCTCCCGTGAGTCAAGGTCGCAGCCATAACATATTATATTTATATATATTTATATATTTATATACCGTATATATTCATTTACTCCGTTCATTAGTTTTTTTTAATATGAGTGAAAATGTAAAATTTCCTCTGAATTGATCAGCGTTATTTCTAATTCAGTCATTTGATTTCACGTCATTTTGCTAAATATCTCGTTAAATAAATAAATATTCTGCGTAAAACGTTAAAGAAAATCCAGTTATTGACCTGATTTTTAAAGAGTTTCCTTTCTGTAAATTATATTAATTTCTTTATTAATTAATAAAGATCTGAGTCTCGAAAACCCTTTTTATTAAGAATATTGATATTTTGATTCTTCTTCTCAGAGGATAAGTGGAAACGCATCGATTGTCATCGACTTCTCAGAATATCTCTTCTTTATCTTATTTCCGGTTATCTGATTTATATTATATGATTATATTATGATATTATTTACCGTTAGATCCGTCACAATCTGTAATAAGTTTACAGGAATTTTTTTTTCGTTTTTTTAAGCAATTTTGGGGGGGGAAATGTCTACAAAACATTTGCTTTCACCCCCGATAACTGCCAATGTTATTATTTATTGATTTATATAGCGCAACCATATTCCGCAGGGTAGTGCATCGCATAACAATTTGAACAAAGAGCTTACAATCTACAGGAGTAAAGAAGTCACATTGTAGAGGCTCGGGTGTTGGAGGCTCAGTTATTTCGCCCCATGGCTGCTATTGGTAAGGAGAACGCATTCTGAGAGAGGATTTCCTGCTTGGATTTCTGTATTTCATTCTTTCATTCACAAGTTCCGAAGCGTTCATTATATTCCCCGTTTTTCCTTTAGAAAGAATCAGTAGTTGGCAGGAAGGGTTTTTTTCTGTTACGCTGCAGAGGCCGCGCATGCGATTTTTTCATTGTTTGAGGAGTTTTCGGTGTTACCCCCGTGGTTAGGTCGCCGCTCCCTGCACTGTTAATAGTGCGGGGAGTGTTTTAGGAAATGGCTTTGTTTCGGCTCGCTATCTTCTCCTATCGCGCCGGGCTTTCCAAACAAACTTATCACTCCGCTCATTCCTTCTGCTGCGTGTAAACCGGGTGCTGTGCCCTGGCACGGGAATCGCATGTCCGGGGCCAGGAAACATGGCGCTCGGAGTCCGTGCCTTAACTACCAGGGGCGAGAATGCCGAGAGGCTACCCTTCATTCCGTCACTCACATGGACGATATGGGTTATTGTCACACGTATACAATCCGATAAATCTGTGTAAACCCCGTTTACTGGCCGTCTGGCTCATCAACCGAACAGGAGAGCGCGGGGAGTGTTTTAGGAAATGGCTTTGTTTCGGGCCTCGCTATCTTTTCCTATCGCACCGGACTTTCCAAACAAACTTATCACTCCGCTCATTCCCTCTGCTGCTCATTCCTTCACTCATCGGTGAAGAGGGTGCCACACTGGCACAGAGGTCCCAAGTCTCACGGAAATCCCCTGTCTCTGAATGTCTTCCTACCTTCTCCCCTGACCACTTCCATGTTCCTGTCTCCTTTCCCTAAATGTCGTCTCCTTCTCTTGCCTCTTCTTGTTCTTGTCGTCTGCCTTCCTCCACCCCTCCCCGTGTTTTCTTTCCTCATTCGCTTCTCTCTGTGTTTTCTTTCCTCATTCGCTTTTCTCTGTGTTTTCTTTCTTTGTCCGATTCTACCCGTGCTTTCTTTCTTTATCGGCTTCTCCCGGTGTTTTCTTTCTTCGTCGGCTTCTCCCCATGTTTTCTTTCCTCATTCGCTTCTCTCTGTGTTTTCTTTCTTCGTCGGCTTCTCCATGAACTGTACCTCGCGGAGCGCTTCCACAAGCACTTCCTGGGCATAGCCTCTCGCCTATTGGTGGAATGGGCGGCCCCGTGGCTCCACCCATTTTGTGGAAGTACTCAGATAGGCCAGAATAATGCAGACAGATAGGAGGAGGAAGAAAGGTGCAAAAACGGGGGCGGGAACCCATATATAGAATCTGCCCCGGGGGCCAGATACTTTCGGCGCGCCCCTGATCAATGCCGACACCGACATCAACCTGAATAAAAGCAAACGAGTATTGAACGTACAGCGCATTTTGATCAGTGATATTTGAATATACCAGAAATGTGAATAATTATCCTTTTAGGCAAAAAACAATAAACTCAGAGATAAGGAAGGATCAGATGATCGGTCCCCTGAAGCCCAGAATTTTGCTCCATTCTCCATTTATCATTCATCGATTTAAACTTTAAATGCCATTTGAAAAATAGAAATGTTGCACCGAACCTTTAAGTCCCTCCCCCGGCCCCTATAACCCCGCCCACATTCCGCGCTGATCTCACGCGCCGGGCTCTGCTGGGTTCTCTGCTGAATCCGAACACGTCGGCCGCGCATTAATATTCCTGATTATACTTGGAATAAACTCCTCTCGTCCTCTCTATGTTTAATGTCACAAAGTATCATCAGTGGTTATGAAGCTAAAGGTCCCGTCGGCCCCCCAGGGCCCCACCGCCCGCCGATCATTGTTTCCGTGATGTAAATGGAACTGGAATAATAGAAAGAATGTTTTTTCTCCGGAGAATGGAGATCGCTGCGCCTGAGATATGAATCTCCCCGGGAATGGAAGGATGATCCGCGCCGTGTCTCGCTCCGCTCCTGAAGGGTCTCCGCCACGCGTTCCAGGAACATTTCTCATTTCTCTTTGTTTTATGAAGGGCATCGCCGGCTCTTTCTCGTCGTAATTTCATACATTCCTTTGGGTTGAAAAGAAAACACTTAAAAAAAAAAATAGCAACCAAGAGAAAAAAAACAATCAATTGGATTTGTGAGAATTCCGGGGCAAAAGTTTAAAAAACGATCTTTTCTCTGAGCAGCGAGCGGCCCCCGGGATTCAGGGACTTTTGTTAAATAATTTTATTGTATTAAGCTGAGGGGTCGAGGCTCCGATATCCATTAGGGCGATTTCAGCGCAACCGGCTGATTAATGAATTAAACGCAGCCGGCCGCCTTATCTTAATGTTTTCTGTGACAAGCTGACCTTGGCACAGCAGCCGTCGTCCGGCAGCCTTTTCCCTGACCTTAAGCAAACAGCGATATATTTACAAAGGACGAGGTCTGGGAGGCGAGCGCGTGTGAATGTGTGATCCAAGCATTGATCGGTACTGGATTCTCTGTGTGTTACAATGAGGAGGCTTGCATCTGAAGAGGAGACCTCTGAGGTCTTTAAACCTGGTGACCCTACATATTACTCTCCAGGACAGGAATAATAGGCATACTCTGTAAATCAGCGGGGGCAGGAGATCCGGGGGACCGGGTGATGTAATAGGACATCAGCTCCCTCCTGTTGTCCTGTTACATTTATATAGCGCCCGCAGGTGCCATGGCGCTGTTACAATGGGAGGGGCAGATTCTAATCCTATAATGGTTGTATTCTTGTATGAGACCAAAGGGATTAGGTACCCAAGACTTGGCCTCGGCTCTTGGACCTTAAGCGGTATCTGCGACGTGGTTATGGAGGACGAAATCGCAAGCCAAGGCCAAACGCAACAAGGAGGACTAGAAGGTTCTACGGGCGGCTGCCATCCAGCAACGGACAACGAGCGAAACGCTAAGACGTTCTTCAGCCAGAAGCTCCAAGAAGCCTTCTTATCGACCATCCCAGGTGATCCGATACGTTTCTTAATATCGGCCAAGAACCTCGGGGCCGGGACTCGCGTCTCCATGATTTGGCGGAGCGCCGGGTCACTGGTCCTGCGAGGGGACTAATGCGACCCATTTAAACGGCTCCATGTTTTCTTAATGCGCGTCACAGCGGGAGAAACGGCGGGCGGCAAAGAGAAGAGCGATTTCGGGCCAAACGCCATTCTATATTCATTTATTTTCCCTGAAATCCCGAAGCGTACTCGGAAAAGAGATTTTATAGAAATTCCGGGGGTTTTTTGTACGAAGCCGGCGAGAAAAAAGGTGCAGCCCCCCCGCGGAGGTCACAGCGACCTTCTCCCGGACGCAGAGACGGTGACAATGACTAATAACGTGCGCGAGGTGAGAGGAGCTCTCATTGAGGCCGTCTCGGGCTGGAAGGGCGTATGGCGAGGTTCCCCTTTTGTCTGCTTTCGATGCTGTTATATCGGAGGCACAATAGGAGGCTTCAGTAGAAGCAACAAAGGTTGAAATGATAGCATGCTGTTCGCAGGGAGCTGCGTGCATGCGCCGACGGTCAGACATCTGCTAACAACAGCCAATGCTTGTCAGGTTTTGCCCCACACTGGGCGCCGGTACTCTGCCCTGTTTAACTCGTCGGGTTCCCCCGGCGCGCTTCGCTCCGCGGCAGAAAAATGTTTGTGTAATAAAACAGAGCTAATTAAACATTTCAAAGGGGGAGCCTTATTTCAGCACTAATTAGAAATGATTGCGCTTTCCTTTCTAATGTCTGTTGAATTACACTAAGGCACCATTGTCTACTTTCCCATAATTGCCTGTTCATTATATCACTTGACGGCAGCTGTTTAACTATTCGCGTTCTGGTTATTTCGGGGGAGCTTTGTCTCTCTCTGGAAACAGGATCCGAATGAAGACGCCGAAGTACCGATTATACGTTCCATGCGCATGCTCGCCTCCGACGGTCTGTGTCTAATCTACAAGAATGTTTCGACTCGGTTCTCATTGGCTCGGCCATATCAGTGCCTTTCAATAGGGTTATTTGGCCCCACCCCCGGTACGTTTTATTCATATCTAAATTAACATTTTTGTAAGCATATTATAATTTTAATAACATATATATATATAAATATCATTTTTTTTCTTCTTTAAATCAAACCAGCCGTTGGCGTGGAAACTCCTAGGTAGGAACATGAAATATTTTTTTTTAATTCATTCATTTTAATCATTCTTAGTATCGTCCAAACTCGGCAAAGGAAGCCATTCCCGTGTAAGGGGGATCATATTTACGGAGCATCCCCCCGAGTGAGCTAGGTGCGCATGGAGTGATTGCAATAATGTGTCAATAAGTGAAATAAAGTGTCAATGTCCTGTTGTATTGCGCATGTCCGATGGTGACATTGATTCTCTTGCTAAACTTTAAAGTCACGCAGAAGGTTACTTTTGTTTTATTTCACCTTTTTTGCCCCAAAACTCCACAAAAATAAATAAATAAATAAATAAAAAATAAAAGAATGGGTTCTATACAACCTGTTATCTCGAGTTCTAATTAAGATCGACTTCAATGAGACGGCTGCGGCTTCCATTCCAGGCTGGAAGGCACGGTTGTTACCGCGTTGTTCTTGTTTCTTTCCGCGGAAATGGCTTGGAAGATCCTGTCTTTCAAACGCGCGGCGGCGGCGGCGGCTAGCTCAGCGCCCGAGGACTCCGCTGTCACATCAAGGAAATGTTTTTTATGTCATCATCCAGAAGCTGAAGTTTTTAACAACCCGCGTCAAAGAAACTTTCCCCAAGTTTAAGATCTGGCAGCAAATACCTAAAAAAAATCAAATCAAATCCAAATTCCCCCCGTAAATATATTATTGTTTTGCAGAAATCTTCTCACCTCAAACAGGAAAAAGCGATTCATTAAGAGCCTCGGCATCAATGCATGCGCGGCCTCTTTCAACCTTTTCGTGGCTTCCAATAAATCTGACTCCAGTCACAGAACCCCGAGCTGCTGAAATAATGTGTTGTTTTGATGAACATAAAAGCGTTTTGGGGAGACGGCTGCTACATTCGCCTTCAAAGTTTTCGCAGAACGTTCGTCGTTTTGAAAAGAAAGTTGGTTTTGATTGCAAGGTCTTCTCCGCGGTACCTGGCGCCGGAATCGAACCTCTGCCGATCTTTATTTACATTTAAATATCGCAAATAAATGAAGTGCGGTGCCAAAAAGCCTAAACTGCACAAAATTATTATTATTATTATTATTATTACCAATATAATTATTACTTTTATTATTTTATTATTATTATTTATTTTATAATTATTATTACTTTTATTATTATTACTTGTATTATTTATTTTATAATAATTATTATTGTGTATTATTATTGTTATTATAATTTATGTATTATTATTATTATTATTACTTGTATTATTATTGTTATTATAATTTATGTATTATTATTATTATAATGTATGTATTATTATTATTATTACTTGTATTATTTATTTTATAATAATTATTATTACTTTTATTATTATTATTACTTGTATTATTTATTTTATAATAATTATTATTACGTGTATTATTATTGTTATTATAATTTATGTATTATTATTATTATTATTATTATTACTTGTATTATTATTGTTATTATAATTTATGTATTATTATTGTTATAATTTATGTATTATTATTATTATTACTTGTATTATTTATTTTATAATAATTATTATTACTTTTATTATTATTATTACTTGTATTATTTATTTTATAATAATTATTATTATGTGTATTATTATTGTTATTATAATTTATGTATTATTATTATTATTATTACTTGTATTATTATTGTTATTATGATTTATGTATTATTATTGTTATTATAATTTATGTATTATAATTATTATTACTTGTATTATTTATTTTAAAATAATTATTATTACGTGTATTATTATTGTTATTATGATTTATGTATTATTATTGTTATTATAATTTATGTATTGTTATTATTATTACTTGTATTATTTATTTTAAAATAATTATTATTACGTGTATTATTATTGTTATTATAATTTATGTATTATTATTATTATTATTACTTGTATTATTATTGTTATTATTATTACGTGTATTATTATGGTATTATAATTTATGTATTATTATTATTATTATTATTATTATTATTATTATTATTATTATTATTATTATTATTATGTGTATTATTATTGTTATTATGATTTATGTATTATTATTGTTATAATTTATGTATTGTTATTATTATTATTACTTGTATTATTATTGTTATTATGATTTATTATTATTATTATTATTATTATTACTAACATTATTTTTGATTTATATAGCGCCAACAATGTATACGTGTGTTAATTAGCAGGGTAATATAAAGACATTATTTCACATTGTTATTGTTATCGTTACTTCAGATTTCTCAGGACCCCGGACAGCATCTGACATTATGAACAGGTCCACGAAATGTGCCGTGCGGTCTTTGTGCATGCGCAGAGCCTGGAGTTTGGTCACCGGGATATAAACTGAGACATCAGAAGCTCATCCGGGAGAGATTCCAGTTAATAAATATATATTTTATTTTCCTTTATTAATGTTATTTATTTATGTTTTATTGTTACATATAACGGAACGTGGAGTATACAATGTATCTGACGTTGTATCCACAGTGCAGGAAACAGCGGTCTAGATGTGATTTTCATTTTTTTCACGTCATTTACGGTTGTTAAAAAATGTTTTTTAGAATGTTTCTCAAGAGTTCCAAAAATATTTTGTTTTGTTTAAAGCAAAAAATAAACAATTAGATGTTACTTTTTTTGTCTCCAGGGGACCCCCAGCGCCTCTCGCTGCCCCTCTGCTGATTCTGGGTGCTGAGATAATCTACCTGAAAACGCCGATCACCCCAAAACTACTACATAACATTAATAACAAAGTATCTCTGCAGCCTTTATTAAAGGGACAGTCCCACCGATGGAGATTATTTAGTAACGGGCTTTTGTACTAAATGCATGCGTTTGTTAATTTATAGGGGGGCAAAAACGAATAAATAAAATAATTTTACTTAAGGGACAAGCTAGTCTTCACTGTCAATCACTGGCAAGAAAGTGCCTACGGGGGAGTCTGCAGGACCCCTTTATGAATCTCTATTAATGTTCTCCCTCTAGTGCAGCACGGGTGAGACCCTTAAGGGCCAAAACCCTCCCCCCGTCCCAGTTCCCAACAAACTTTTGTGTTGATTCCATTGAATTCCGCTGCTTTGTGTTTGTTTTTTGTTTTAATGACAATTCTGACCCGAAGATACATTTTACGAAGATTTCTTTAAATCCTGACCCACCCGATGTTCACACGGAGCCCCTCGGTCGTCTGTCACCCCCTCGATCACCCGTCCGAGGCACCCGCTCGGTCCTGACACCCCCTTTCTTGTGTTCACCGACCTCGCCCAAAGGATGTAGTATCAGCCAAAATAAATTAGTCAGGGGAGCTGAACCCGGGCGTCCGGATTGCACTGTGTGGGCGACAGCAGCAAGACTGGGATTACGGCTTCCCACCATTAACCCCGTGTATCCCACGGCACTTCAACGCTCACACCCAAAAAAGTAAACTCCAGGGATCATTAACAATAGAGGAAACGGTCAACGAGCCCAACAGATTGCATTCAACACACAATACTGGCCAGAATGGGGCCACCAATGGCCCACGGGGGAACCTCTGCCTCTGACCCTGAATATTGACCCTTTAAAAGCCCATGACACCGACCCTACGGCAGAGGGTGACTAATGGTGGCGGCCAAATGGTTCTAATTGCTGGCTTTATGGAAACCATGACTTGTCTGCCGAGGTTCCTGCGCCGTCACAGCCGCCTCCTCTGTGGGATAACAGCGAGTCTCCTGATTACTTGATGAGATCTTTAAATGGTCTCCTAAAATGACCCAAAATAAGTCGGGTGTCTGTGCCGGATAATTTCCACTTCCCCAACATTTCCTCTTGGCATCAGTTCAGCTTTAAGATCTTCTTTGTGCTTTTTACATCATCCCATTGAAAGACGCTGTTACCGATGTCAGTCAACGACATTCAAGATCTATGAACTTGGGGGGCGTGACCCTGCTCCTTGGGGGACGTCCTTTTCTGCCAATGGCCAAATCCTACTCACAAAAAGAGGGTTTGTCTTCTTCTTATGGATTACGACCTTTTCCTTCTGAATATTTGGCCTCTGCTTCGTTACATATTCTCAGCATGCGCTGAAAGCGTTTTATTTCCTGATGCAAAAAACATTTTCTTCTGTTTGTTTTCTAATAAACTATTTTAATACGCATTGTGTTCTAAAACGGGCAATTACACCAAAAATGCTTTATTTAAAGGTCTGGGCTACGCCGATCACTTACTATCCTGACAGGTGAGGCTACAAAGATTTAAAAAAGGATTGAATTGCAAATTTTGGTGCAATAATAATAATAAATAAAACTCCCCCGGGATTTCACCCAACACGGCGATACATTTTCTAACTCCCAGCCTCCCGATTTCATTTTGAAAAAAAATAAAATATATTAATCTGCAAATATTATTCTGAACGAGAAGTAAAAGAAATCTACAACTTTCACAAGAGAGAAGTATTTGAATCGCTGAAAAATCTACTCGGCTAAACCCGTATTTAAAATAAATAAAAAAAATTGCAATTTCCCAAATCCATGTATTTTTAATATTAAACCATATCCCGTCCCCTAAAAATAATAATAATAATAACAATAAAAGAAAATCCTACATTTAATGGCCGCGGCCGCAGATGAAATCGTTTTATGCGATTATTTGTTTTGACCAATTGACCGAATGATTTCAGATTTCAGTCATGGAGCGGCTGATGAGGACAGTTGCTTGATTTTATATATTATTTTTTTTTCTTCCTTTTGCACGTTTCCATCCCGGTAACGCGGCCGCCGAGCCCAGACGGTAACGCTCTCGCGGCCCTGACTCTTATGATCATGTAAATTTATTGGTGCTCGGAAGGGCCGGGCTATTAAAACATTAGAGCAGCCATTACGCTCGCCCGCTCGTTGGCTTCCTCCGCCGACTAACATATGCTTCCACGCGAGTGCCTAAACTCTTATTTATGGATTTAATTTAATATGCGGAAAGAATTCAAAATGAAATTTTGTGTCTGCCTCCAGAGAGTGTCAGCGTATAATAACATGCTAATTTTTACACATCTTTATGAGAAATGGGAAAATTAATTCTTTCTGACAACTTGTAATTATTCGTCTTGGAAGGGCTTGCAGCTGAGCGGTTTTTAGCGTCTGTTGTCTGGTGTTGCGTTCGGAGGGGAACACGCGGGACGGAGATATATTCCGCGACGGGGGGGTTTATATAATAACTTGTGACATATCAGCCCTGGAAGTCGTCGGGGGGTCTTCCTTAAAACATACGTAAGCGGAGGAGCCCCGACGCGCCTCGCGAGGATCCTACAAGCGGACTCTCCGCGGAATTCACGCCTTTCATGGATGTCTTCGGTTCGGAGGCTTTGGAGGTGAAATTAATTCTGAAATCACCAAATAACGTTATTTTTTCTATTTACAGAAAGAGTGGTGGACGCCAGCATCAACCTCCCAGGGGTTGGTCTTGAGAAGTAAGGGAGTATCTGGCATGAGGATTTGGGTGATATACAGATACATTGTTACCGATTACATTACATTTATTGATATGGCGCCCGCAGGTTCTGTAGCGCTGTTACAGTAACAATTCTTAGAGAACTAAGCCCAATGAGGTGTCCACTACGGCCCCCGACATGCATTACACGCCTGTGAATTCTCGTTGTGACTACCAGGGGCAGCTCTAGGCTCTTGGGGCAATAAATACAAATATTCTTTTTAACTCCTCGTCTTTAACACAAGATATAAAACTCAGTTGTAGGGCTTTTCCGGAGTTCCGTGGGTTGGCCCCGGGGGGCAGTAGATTTGCCCCCTGACCCTGTCCTGCCCATTTCGTTCTGTCCCAGTTAACACCTGTGCCTCTCCTGCGAAAAACCGCTTTAGATAAAAAAAGATACAGCGATGCCAGAGATCCGGCTTGGCCACCGTGAGTTTGGATTTGCCCCAGGAGGCGACTGGGAGCATTCCAACCCAACTGGATCCTTTCTGTGCTCCCTCTCCGTGCTTCCTCCATCGCCGAACGAGCCGCTGCCACCATGTGCTTTACAGAGTTAATCGGGGAGATCTCCAAGTCCCAAAAGCTGATGAGGTCCTGGTTCCATCCTGGGCTCCCCCCCCTGTGCTGCCTTCTGCCTGGAGTAGTGGGAGTTATGAACAAAGTGCCAGAAAAACAGGCTGCTCATTAAAAAGATTTCTCCGCAGAACCTAAGAAATGATGTCACAGCCCAGCCTTCTAGAATAACAAGTTACTGCACTTTTCAAACAGTTGAGGAAATTTGACGTCCCAATTATCAGGTCGTTGGGGGAATTATTTATTGTGTAATATTGTGACATCGCCGGGCATCGCGGGGAGTCGTGAAAAGACTCATTTTCCTCGCCTCTGACATTTTTCCCCGCTTGGCTCAGTTTTTCCAGCGGATCGGGTTATTTGGGTGTTTATCGTTCCGTTATGACATCGTCCGATGTAAACGCTCCGCTTCCTCTGCGCAGGTGCAGAGGGGCGAGGAAGCGGCTCAGGCGCCCGGTGACAGCGAGGACGTTCGGATTCAGGGTAACGCCAAGTGAGTTATGATGGTTATTTCGCGAGGGCGACTCCGCTCGGCTGCCATGTTCCTGGCACTCAGACCCCCGATCACACCTCAAACGCTCGCCATATTTTACGAGCTTTCAGGTGTTTTTTACGTTTTTTTATGGGTGAGAATTTCCGATGTCGGCGGAGAAGGAACGAGAGGAACCCAAGGGCCACTGGTCGGGTTTGTCTTGTGAGGTTACACGGCTCCGTGGCAAATTGTAGTAAAGATAGGGCTCCGCGCGCAGTCAGAGGTGGAAGGGAGTGCAGGGGGGGCTGGATCGGAGGGAGAGTCTGTGTCCCGGTTGAGGTCGGATGGAAGATTCGTCGTGTTTTTTGCCTAAATCTGAATTTTCACACCGATTCAGACGGAGACGCGGAGAAAGCGTCAGGTGAATGTGTTCTCGATACGCGGGTTTTAAATAAACTCAGGTGAAAATGATAAACGTTTCCTCCTCATTCACGCCGATTTAATTCTGTTGACAGATAACAATGTAACGAGCAGTCGGCATAAATTCACTCGCCGAACAACTCATCTCTGCGCCGTATGGAAGCTCGCGATCCGCGTTTCCGTTTTATTAAATATTTGTGCTTTTGGGGGCCGAGGCTGTATGGTTTTTTTTTCTGAGGCCGCGCGAGAAATTTGGGAGGTTCTAGATCCTTCTTAATATCGGGGTGACAAATAAGCCTTTATGGATGGGTAATAAATGGGACAAAGTGGGGGGATGGGGCTAAAGTGTCGACAATACGGCTCTACTGGACCCCTGGAGGAGGAAAAACCCACCGCGCTTCCCCTTTAAATCATGAGTTCGCTAGAATTTATTAATAAGGGGTGATAATAAATCCCCTGCCGGCGCTCTATGAGTAAAATGTGATGTAATATCCGGCGGTGAACTTCGGCTGCCGTTACATTGTTGCCGTCGGGAAGCCTCTGCCCGCGGCCGGCGCCGTGACTTTTTTGCTCTGCGCTGTTCACATGCGCGCTGAATGAAGACGCCATCGCGGCTTTATGTAGGTCGTGGGAGCCGCCGAGCCCCATCCCTACCGTTCAGTGCCGGATTCGGGTCATTACTCTCTAAACGCTGCGTTGGCCTAATGGATCCACCAGGCATGCCGTTAAAGAGGCTTGAAATTGGACAGACTTTCCTCGAACCGTTTGGAGCGGCTCTGCGGCAGATTGGGTAACGTCTCCTGCACCCCCGACGGGGACCCGGCGCATCCCCCAAAGCCCCGCCGCGGCGCTCTATTCGCCATGGCAGGTTTTCGCTTCGTCTCTCTCTCTCCAGCTCGCTGTTTTCCTTTTAATGAGTTTCTCAGACATTTAGTTAACGCAGCGTCCTTTAGACCTCCCCGGTGGCTGCGTCTCCATTTTGGTCGCCGGCCGGGAATCTCCAGCTCTGGCTTGCAGCGAGGTGAAGGTCATGCGCAAACGGTTTTCCTTTCAATCCTTTGGCTCCTTGGCGTGACCTCCCCGGCATTGTCTCGTTCCCTCTCTCCCTCCTGCGCTTTGAAGTGGCTGCACACCAGGTGTTCCTGTTCTAAATTACACATAAAAGGGCCTCATCCCCGCGCTAATTAACCTCTGAAACTCACCCTCCGCCCCTCGCCGCTTCACGCTGATCCCACACTCAGAAAGCTTTTCTCACCGAAGGCATCTCCGGCGCGTGAAAAAAGAGAGATCCAAAAACCGGAAGAGACAGACTATCCGCCCGGAACGCGGGACTGGGGTCGGAACGGGACCGCCGAGCACCCTCCCCGCTCACAAGGTCGATACATTTGTATTGATACGTCGGGGGTTAATGCTTTTTAGTAACAGAATTCTGTAAACGTTACAATGTTTCCCGTTTCTCTATCAGAATCTCTCACCGGCCCCTATTGCTGCGGAGTGTTTTATCAGCTGATCGGAATGTGAAACACGAGAACACGAGAACACGAGAACACGTGAACATGAGAACATAAGAACACGAGAACATGAGAACACGAGAACAGGAGAACATGAGAACACGTGAACACGAGAACACGAGAACAGGAGAACATGAGAACACGTGAACACGAGAACACGAGAACAGGAGAACATGAGAACACGTGAACACGAGAACATGAGAACATGAGAACACGAGAACAGGAGAACATGAGAACACGAGAACACGAGAACACGAGAACATGAGAACATGTATGATCATGCAGCTGAATGCCGGGGATCGAGGAGCCCTCGCAGGGAATGATATCTTCGCTGTGAACGCTCCCCGCTGGGTCATCGCTTCTGCGGGGGCAATCGGCTCGTGTTGATACAGAGGATCCCCGCAGTAGAATTGCCCCATCTTACTACCCCCTCTGTGTTACCCACAACACACCCCGCCCTGCTAATTACCATACAGAGGTTTTCGCATGTTGACAAAACATAGACATGCGCGTCTACACCCGGCGTCTCCCAACACCCCGACGGCATCGGATCAGCCCGAAACGACGTAAAGGAAGCAAAAATATGACCTGGTTTCACTATTCATATAGCGCCAGCAGGTTCCGTAGCACTGCTGCACAGAAACCCCCCAGATCGGCCCCCGGCGGCCCCCGTCTAGTCGCCCGTTTCTCCTGCTGTAGAGACTCAAACCTTAATCAGTCGTTGGTCTCGTCTTAGATTCAGGAGCCGGATGTCTATCCCATGCATGTTTAATACCCTCACTGTATCACCCTCTACCACCTCTGCTGGGAGGCTGCTCCACTTATCTACCACTCTCTGTAAAAAGTAAAAGTTACAATAAGGGTCAGTGAAAATATTTAACGAGGGCAATTTAAAACTTTGGCACACATTAAGAAGAGGGTCTTGCTCTCGTGAGCTTACAATCTATTGGATACCTGCTCCCTCTGCAGACGGACGGCGTGGGCTGAGGTTTCTGTAAGAGAAAGCGGGCGACGCGGTGTCCAGACGGCCGCATTGTCCACGTAGCCGACACACACATGCGAAGTGTTCAACGTCCAGCTCATCCTGAATGGAGACTTATGTGTCTAAAAGACTCGCGATGGAACAAAAGAGGCATTGACTCCACACATGGTGTCAGATAAAATGATTTCAGAAGCATGGATCAAGGGCCACGGCTACCGGGTGCCCTCTGTCTGCAATTAACCCTCCAGGGAAGCCGAAAACTACAAAAATAAACAGGGCTTTTAGAAAAAATATATATATTTTATTTATTTTTCTGCATTTTTTATTATTTGACTATTATATTATTATTTATTTATTATATATTTTGCAGTTTTAATGATTTTTTTGCGATGGCGCGACGGCTGCATCATCAGCGTCTCCTTTCTGTATCTTCTACGAAGGAAGGAACCGGGGTTTTCATCCCCCGAGGGGGTCCGGGAGGTGGGGGAAGGGTCTGTTATATCTGCCGAGAACCCTAAATGCCCCGATAGAGGATAATATCTTAAAAGTATCTCCCCTTCAGGGTGCAAATGTAACAAATTAACACCTACATCGGGGGCACATGTGCTGCCGGCCACAACCCAACCCCCCCCCACCCCGGCACTGGCCGTCGGGATATGACATCATACTCCAGAAGGAAACAGTCGAGGGCATCCCGATCTCTGGGTCCGGAAGTCTCTATCTCTCTGAGGCAAGGGTCCCGATCTCTTGGGGCCGGGGTCCTAAAAATTGTCTTGGCCCCCGGTGTGAGACGTCATATCTGGGTGAGAAGTGATGGATGGAGTAAGAAAAGATCTCATGATCGCTGGTGATCCACGATGCGGAATCCTGACCTCTCCGTGCGACCCCCCCTAGATAATATGGCCCTTATACCTGCGCGGATTCACAGTCCATCATCCAACACAGAACATCAGAAATGTGTTTGTCTTTCCCAATATTGGGCTTTTCTCCCCGTTTTTGGTGATCGCTGCATGTTTACGACGAAGTCCCTTTTCTGCTTCATTCTGCTGCTTCTCGATGGTTCGGCAAAGTTTTTTTTGTTTTGTTTTTTTAGAAAAAGAGCGTTTAAAGCGGCCGATCTATCACAACAGAGAATATAAAAGAGAAAAACAATTCCGAGATCAAACGAAGAAGACAAAACAAATTATTCATAATGAGGAGAGGACGGCGCTAATCAGAAACCCGAAAGGGAATAATTCATGTTGTGACATTTCAATAAATAATAGATATAGGTTCAGAACATAAAGATACAACAGGATGAAAAGGACGGGGAGGGGGTCCTTAGAAACAAACATGGGGGGCAGGTGAGTCCGGGGGGGAAGGGAGGGGGCCGGGAGGCAGCTGCTGATCGCACCTTGGTGGGGAAATTATCACCCAAGGGGAGGGTGGATGAAGAACCAACACTACGCGGTAACATCGAATATTCTCATTTTTACAAATAAAACCTCTTTACAATTTAGGGGGGGGGGACAAAAAAACAGAACAATTCCGGTGCGAAGAAATTGGAAACTGGATACACGTTTTTTGGAAAGATTCCACCGGTTGCTATGGTGATTGCTCCAAATTGTCCTGAAGAAGGGGAACCGATATGTGCCGGTTTTTCTATCCCGCCCATAATTTATAATAAACGCGCCCGGCAGAAACTGCTAAAAAAACTGACAAAAACTCTCAAATTATAAAAATGATAACAAACTGACTTTTGCAGGAATTCCCTTTCGTTTTTATATATTTTTAGGACGCTGTTACAAACACCAGTTTATGCCGAAATTGTACAAATCGCGGGTTTATTGGCCGTTCTATAAGGTTAACCCGTTCTCTGCTGGTTTACTTCCAAGCTATTAGCGAAACGCTGATTCTAAGGAGAATACGTTGATTTCCAGCGGCTGATGACTTCAGTCCGAGTGGCCGCCCGGGGGGGGTGGTTAAACGATTTCGTTCGTATAAAACAAACTTTCAACATTGTTTCGTTTTGAAAGAAACCAAATAGAAATCTTTATTTTGGGTTAAATATCGAGGAACAGGAGCAGTAAAATTCACAAATTCGATACACATGTTAACGGAGGGAGCCGATTCAGACTCCGCACATCTCCGGCCGCGGAGGGACGGGGTCTGCCGGTTTCGCGGTTTATTTTCGTTCAGTAGCTGCTGTAATTAATTGAATTTGCAGAAAATGTGCAGCTATTTTGCATTTTCCCGAACGGCGTCGTTTAAAACACGTAGTGCTTGGAAATGAAAATAGTTCCTAAAAGCGCTAATGCAAACGAACGCGCAACGGCGTTAAATAAAGAAAAATCGCATTAGGCGTAAAAAAACATCAGAGCTGGGAGCCGCCAATCATCGTGAGATTCATTTTTTATTTAATGTTCCATTTCTACGTTTTTCAGATTTAGATTTTTCAGCTTTGACTCCCCAATTAGGGAATTTTACAAAAAAAAATTCCCATGATGCCTCAGTGCAGAGAATATCGGAATCCTCCTGTCAGCCCGAGCAGGAAGTTAGAAGCCACTTCCTGTTCTCTCCCGTCAGCCCGAGCAGGAAGTTGGAAGCCGCTTCCTGTTCTCTCCCTGGGTTGTTTTAGCGGACGGCGCATGAGCCTCTAGCGCTAGAGATTGTTTCCAGCTGCGCAGGCAGTGGTGGATTCTGGCCTAAGCCGACAGCCGGCTGGTCCAATGGGTGGCAGCCCCTATGCCACATAACAGGGAGCCATTTGCCCTATTGGCTGACCAATTAAAATTGGGGGGCTTAGGTTTTCTGAATTTAACACAGTTGATGTTTTTAGAATTTATTTTAATGTTAAAGTGAAAATTCTGAAGCCCAAAGGATAGGAAAAGCCCGGAGACCCCGCAGCCCGAGCTAATTTTTAAAACTTAGTAATGCAAACTATTTACGACTTGTTTCTCCGGGTCCGACAGCGACAATTCAAACAGGAAAATCATTCAGCGTTACGCGCGGCAAACAATAGCAATCTTTTATGGCTCGGCCTTGTTTCGCGGGTTTGTTGCTGGGGTAATAAAGTGAGGAATATAAGGCCCGACTGTTGAGGCCACATGCCGAGGTCTGTCTGCGGAGAATCCCGGGCCTCGCACACAAAGCCGTCTTGGACGACACGTATCCCAAAGGCCACGGCTTCTGGCCACGAAACCAGAAATGGCAGACGCAGCTGTCCCCTGGCTTCTGTGTCCGGAGGAATGCCATTGTCTCCGCGTCTTCCATTCCCTCACTAATTATGCACAGAATTAACAACAATGTTGCTATTTTGGACTCAACCGGAGTTATCATTTTTCCTTTTTCCGTCCTCGGGAAGAAAATAGAGACTCTGTTTCCCAAATTCAAGTCCGGCGTGAGTGAGTGTGCGCTCAGAACCAAACCAACGCTCATCGGGACGATCCTCTGTGGAGATGTCTAATAATCTGTATATGATGTAATGCTGAGTATTCTAAACGCTGTCTAACCTTCTTGAACCGCCTGCTGACAGCTATCTACGTGAAGACATGTGTAAGAGGGAGTATCATACATGATCCGTGTGCTAAAGATTTACAGAGCCACCAACATCCTACCCCCCCCAAATACCCCTCTTCAGGAGTCAGACCCCCTGTCAAGATTAAAACTCACCAAGGAACCAAACTATCCCATAGCGCCGCTCGTTCACATAGCATATGACAATAATAAGGAGACCGTTTACCCTGCGGACTCTGACGAAGCTCCGCGGGGGAGGGTCTGGAGAATGCAGATTATTGATTCAGGGGCGGTAAAGTTTTTAAAGGAGTAACGCAGAATAAAATGTATGGCTGAGTAACCCAAATTTTATAATCTGGCGCTGAAAGGAAAGAGCGAAAAGGATTATCCGGGAAAACGTGGCGCGGTCTGTACGGACGGTACGTTTAAAGAAAAGTTCCCCTCGCTTGAAACTGGAAGGTAATATGCGGAATTTTGGAATAAGATATTCTAACATTTTAACAAGTTCACAAATATTTGAAACTAAGAGTCTGGCTCTAGGAGTCCTTTAATTTGTCAATCCCCCCCCCAAACCCCACATTTTCTCTCTGCGCTCCGAGCCCCCGTGATATTAGATGTATTATTTGTTATTACTGTACATTGGAATATTATATTTACTCTCCGCAGCCTTAAGCCTGTTTTGGGGTTTGCTGCGTTCGCTCTCCGTTCGGGGGGGGGTTCTTGCTCGTTTTCTTTATTAGTCTGTAATTCGGGACGCAGAAATCCGTCTCTGTACCTTTAACGGCGTTTCTAAATAACGAAATGATAACATGGAAACGTATCTTCCAGCGCAGTAATTTAGTAAACAAACAGAGGTTGCCATGGAAACGTACACAGAGGCCAGAAATAGAAAATGTTCAATATTGTGATCCGTGGTTAGGAGCATAAATTTTATGAAATATACAAAATATCTGGTGGCTGTTTGGAGGCGGCTGGGGCTTCGGGCCGTCGCTGGTTTTTTTCCATGTATCCGGGTAAAACACGCGGGTCGTAGGCGGATTTACAAATAACATGCGCTGGGATCGCAGGAGCGACCGAGACGCGACGGGTTAGTAATGACTAATGAAATATCCAAAATGGAAAAAAATGTGTTATGATATAAACTATTTTATTGGAAACTCTGCCACGTCTTGAGAGGTCGGACAGGGAAGACGCGGCGTCTGCTCTCTATAAGCCGCGGATCTGCCGGTAGTGAATATGGAGGGAGGGAAGACCGCGCATGTACTCATAGTACGCAACCACGGCGGAAAACGCTCAATCTCCACCCGTTGCGATTAGAAGAAATTTGTGTGAAAACTCACAAAATTTATAAATATGCCACCTTTTGCTTTTTTTTGATCCAGCAGTTAACTTCTAGATTGTAAGCTCTTTGAGCCGAGTCCGCCTCGTCTTTTGTTTCTGGAGGTAAAATGATTATGTGTCGCGTTAATTGTTATGTCCTGTTTACCCATTGTACAGCGCTGCGGAATATGATGGCGCTATATCAATCAATCAATAATTATGTCTGGACTGGGGGTGGATTTCTCTGTAGCCGAGAACTGACGCTGACGGACGGGATTAGCGACAGATTCTAAACAAATAGAATAATTTATATAGTATATGAAACCCCCATAATTTAAAAGTAAAAAAATAATAAAAATGAGGTTAAAATAAAATCACAAATTTTTACCAAGCGTTTGCACGGACACTTACGAGGATTTTTTACCTGCTGTTCCACTTCTAGCCACATGGGGCGCTGCAGAGTGTGGTGCAATCTTTCCTATGTTCTTTCTGAATGGTTAAGGAAAGTTGTTCCGTCCTTAGAAGTGGCTTCCTGTTACAGATGTGATGTTGGTGTCATTAATACCCCCCCCCCCCGGCCACCCCACGGGCTCTGTAAGAACCCTGAGGGCTCATTGGGGGTCCACTCTTCCCTACACAGAAATGGCAAAGGCCATCCTTCTGTTTATTACAAAGACTTGCGTTGGGACCCCTGGTTGTACTGTTTGCCAAATCCCATCAC
Organism: Spea hammondii; assembly: GCA_029215755.1. Classification (NCBI taxonomy): domain Eukaryota; kingdom Metazoa; phylum Chordata; class Amphibia; order Anura; family Pelobatidae; genus Spea; species Spea hammondii. The sequence continues at coordinate 32,568 of JARDYJ010000291.1, forward strand.
GCCAGCCGACCCTCCCTTCCAGTGACACGCAATGAATTCTTACGTATTAGGAGACGAGTGAACGGCCGATAGGTAAATGTTTATGGAAATGGCTTCACCAATTCTCCATTGTCTGTTCCGAGTTGAAAGAAACACATAAAAGAGATGTAAAAAAAACCATCTGGGAATAATAGATAAAAGGAGTATCGCCCGTGAGCGGTCACGCTGGGCACAGCCGCCACTGTTCGCTCCGTATTCCCCCCGGGGTGTCAGTCGTAGGTAAGGGGGGATGTGACATTTGGAAGTGTTTAGAGAGGTTGAGAAATAGTGAAAAAAAATCCCATTTTGGGAACGCGAGCGGAGGAGAACAGACGTGCGTTTATCCGCTAAGTCCTGTAATTGCATAATTTGATGAAGTGCAGCGGCTCGTCTTCTTCACAATGCGCGGCAGCTGGTTGCAATCTTCAAATACCTAGACCATGGGTGGGCACATCGGGGTTCCTCAAAGCTCTCTGGACTTTAACGTCTATCAGATGGGCAGTGGATGGTGTCAAAGTACAACATAACGAGCTTAGACTGCTATCCTCAAAACACATCACGCCTCAAAGCCCCCCGCGGGCTGCGTCCTCTACTTATCCGGGGTCTTCCTTTCAGGGTTCTGTCTCTGAACTCCAGAGTTCTAGATTAGAACTTTGCATTAGAACCCTGTCTGTTCACCTTCTAACATAAGCTTCTCCACCAGGGCCACTCGAGGACGGGTTGATTGAAGCGACCGGGTCTTCCGGAGCGATCTTTCAGATGCATATTCACTAAGCAGAGCATCGGGCCGGTCCCTCAGATAATACCGTGTCATGTTCTGTGTTAAAACCCCCTGATTGATTAATCTTTGTGTCTGCTTAGCTGCCGGGGAGATGGCCTCACCCCTGACATTTCGTGACCCAGACGTGTGTCTTTTCCACTTACAAGCCATCAATGTCTTCACGCTGTTCCTACGTGGTGAGACGTCGGCTCCGGTCGGGATGCAGTCACTTCGACCTGCATTTAAGTTTTCTTTAAAAGCGTACCTGCCGGATTCACACTGTGCGAGAGACGGAAGTCCCGGAACGTTCGCGGCATTTAGGTGGGTTTGAAAAATCGCTATCCGCAAAAAGAAAAAAAAAGGTTTCCTCTAAAGAAACACGGAAAAGGGGGCCACCATCACCGACACAAGACGATAATCAACAGACACAATGTATCCGACACCCAACATCTTCTCTACTCCGTACCCGCCATGTCCCGGCTTCTGGGGCTGCGGACGGCGAGCGAGGAGCCCCCTTTCACTGATTATCGCTAAAAAATATCAATTCATAATAGTTTGGGGGCTTGAGGGGGCGGGAAATATTGCGAAAGGATTTTATCGAGATCTGTCCGAAGGTTCCCGACGAATACAATAACGCGAAGCAACATCTGCGGGCGCGCGGAAGCCTCGACATTCCTCTCTTTACAAAACACGGACTTTAGCTTACAAAACATTTCCAGCGAGAGATTTATTTGCTGATAACATCGCGAAGAATCCCAAGCGGGACCCATCGAGGCCTGCGGGGCCGGGCCATTGTTTTCCCCTAACAATGCGACTTATAATAACACTGCGGCCGCAGACGATCGCGCAGGGACGGAGGTTTTTATCTTTCGCTTTTGTCCCGGATCACACCGGTTGACATTGAGAAATCCGATCCCGGATGGCGAGATCTCCCGAAAGCCGTAAAGGGTTCCCTCGGACCTCCGTCATTCCCTCCCGGCAAATTCCCTTTATCCTAAAATTCATTTGAACGCGCCGGCGGTGGGAACGTTTACTCCGAATCTATTCTTTTAAGGGGGGAACGGTACAAAAAAAACCAACAAAAACAGGAAGAATGGACTTTGTCATGTGCAAATATGGTGGCCGCCAATGGCGCTGAAGGCTTTTCCCATTGTCTGGCAAGTTGGGCGCTAGAGAAAGCCGCGGAGAATGGAGAGAAAGGCACATTTGATAAAGTTGTGAAGAATGTTTGAATGGCGATTGCGTGTTGGGAATTGTCTCGCCGTGACCTCGATTTGGTACTGTAGGGACCCTTGAAAGCACTGTCTGAAGTCACAATACCCCCATTCTTCTCCGTTTAGAAAAAGGGATTAGTTAAGAGGGTGACATTCCGTGCATGGAGTTCCAAGCGTTCGAAGAAACAAAGGATTCCCAAATGTTTTTGAAGTTATTTTTAATTGAGTTGAACTAATTTAATAAAAGCTCCCAAGGAAGGAGAAGAAGAAAAAAAGAAGAAAAAAAAAAAGAGAGAATGTGATTGTTTTCTGATTTCTTGCAGATGGAGTCGCCGTACAGAGAGCCGTCCGCGTTTCCTTTTCACGAGAACAGTAGGAGCATTTAGAGGCCCGGCGAGCGAATTCAAACTGTTCCGAAATGAAGTCTTTCAAGGGGCTGACAGCTTCTAAATAAATCTGTCCGATAAAAAAAACGGGGAAAAAATAAAAAACACGGCATCTGCGGCTACTTTGCCAAAACGAATGCATCTTTTAATTGAATGTAGCAGCCGAACATATTTAATAAAGAATTGCCGTCTCTCGGTATTAATCAAATCACCGTGAACGCCGCGGAAACGCGTTTTATCCGGAGATTAAATGGCCTCGTCTGTGTGATGTAGAAAGGCAGGGAAACAAACAGGTAGAGATCAGGAGGAGCGCTGACGGCGCGTTTCATGTCGAAAGAATTAACGGTGTCGGCGAGGATTTGTCGGGAGATAAGGCGAAGGGGGGGAAGCGGAACGAGGATGGGGTTAAATCTGGATTGGGGGCCGCATGAAGGGCCGCACTGGAAAGGCGCGTGTGTTCAGTGTTTTATTTGACAAAAGAGGGGTCAGGGTTAGGGTTACAGATCTGCCCCCCCCCCCCCGGGTGTCTCCTTCATCTGGCCTTGGAGCCCCGACGCGTTCCGCTTTCCGACTAGAACATGGGTGGGATGCTCATGTCTCATGGTATCCAATCAGAATATTATTATCATTTATTGGTTTGTATAGCACCGTCGTATTCCGTAGCGATGTACACCAGGCAACAAGACATAAGAAGTAATGGATCACATATTAACAAAAGGTAAGGAGGAGCTGCAGTGTACCCCAGGGCCAGACTGACTAAACAGCACACAGGGCCAGCGGCGGACAGCTCCACACACTCACCCGATCTGCCGATCCCGCTATATATGGCGGCCGCCGCGCTACGTGAGTGTGAGAACATAGTGTGCATGCGCGCATATTCATTGGCTGCAGCTGCTTTAAAGTGCCAGCCCCCCCGACGTCGCTAGTACCCCAAATCCATCAAACCCCCCCTTTACACTCTAAACAACCCCCCCTCTTTGTTCTCTTTGCCCCGGCCGGTGGCAGAACCAGTGGAGTTTTCCGGCCGCCGGGTTATTTATAACGTTTTCCTCTCATTAGTTTGACGCTCGATGAATGATTCCCGCTGAACCAAATGTAACATTTTTCAGACATTATCTTGTCAAAGTGACGGTCGGACTCGCCGGTCATTAATTCTTAAAATGGTCTTTTTCAAGCTGAGTTTGAGATTTCCTCCCCGCTAAACGTTTGTCTGAATTTGGAGAGAAAAAGTTCTGAAATTCCCAATTTAGCTGCCCCCCCTCACCCCCCCCCCCGTTACAAGCGTATCAATTAAAGTTCACTTTTTGTTTAGAATCTGTCGTTATTCCTATCCGTCCGTCCGTCCGTCCCACTTTTGCGTGATAAACACCCTCAGCCGACGAGTCCAGCCCAGATATAACTATTTATTGATTAATATATCGCCATCATACTCCGCAGCGCTGTACAATGTGTTATTATTATTATTTATATATCGCCGTCATACTCCGCAGCGCTGTACAATGTGTTATTATTATTTATATATCGCCGTCATACTCCGCAGCGCTGTACAATGTGTGTTATTATTTATATATCGCCGTCATACTCCGCAGCGCTGTACAATGTGTTATTATTATTTATATATCGCCGTCATACTCCGCAGCGCTGTACAATGTAGAGGATTGCTGGTGTTGCGGGTGAGAGCGGCTGGTCAGGCGCTGTACCTGCGGGTCCCGGTAATCCCGCGCAGTCCTGCAAGGCTGCCTTTGCGCTGCTCCCTCACAGCGTCTCTTCTCTTGCTCCGCCCAGGAACACAGCAGAGTCACGTGATCTGACGTCACTTCCCGTGGCTCCGCCTTGTTCCTGGGTGGAGCAAGAGAAGAGACGCTGTGAGGGAGCAGCGAGAAGGCAGCCTTGCGGGACTGCGCGGGAAATCTGCAGTTCAGGTAAGGAGGGGAGCGTGATTGGCCACATTTGTGGCGCGTCTCTAGCACAATGTGTTATTATTATATATATCGCCCTCATACTCCGCAGCGCTGTACAATGTGTGTTATTATTATATATATCGCCCTCATACTCCGCAGCGCTGTACAATGTGTGTTATTATTATATATATCGCCCTCATACTCCGCAGCGCTGTACAATGTGTGTTATTATTATATATATCGCCCTCATACTCCGCAGCGCTGTACAATGTGTGTTATTATTATATATATCGCCCTCATACTCCGCAGCGCTGTACAATGTGTGTTATTATTATATATATCGCCCTCATACTCCGCAGCGCTGTACAATGTGTGTTATTATTATTTATATATCGCCGTCATACTCCGCAGCGCTGTACAATGTGTGTTATTATTATTTATATATCGCCGTCATACTCCGCAGCGCTGTACAATGTGTGTTATTATTATTTATATATCGCCGTCATACTCCGCAGCGCTGTACAATGTGTTATTATTTATATATCACCGTCATACTCCGCAGCGCTGTACGTGTGTTATTATTATTTATATATCGCCGTCATACTCCGCAGCGCTGTACAATGTGTGTTATTATTATTTATATATCGCCGTCATACTCCGCAGCGCTGTACGTGTGTTATTATTATTTATATATCGCCGTCATACTCCGCAGCGCTGTACAATGTGTGTTATTATTGATATACAGCTGGGGCGTGGCTTAGAAAGCTAAGAAAACTGATGGTGCTTTGGCCACCTGCCCCTGCTTGGCTGAGAATTATGGGGATTGTAGTCCTCAGCAGGCATTTGGATTATATTGTTGGTCTGGTGTATTTACTCGCTGCTGTGGGGCTAAAACTCCCATGACACCCAGCCAAGCAACGTAGTGTTTCCTGAGCATCATGGGAGTTATTCCATAGCTAAAGAACGACCCCGGGGTAACCCCGCTGCTGACCCTACGGGAAATGATGCAGCGGGTTTACTATCCTACCAATAAAAGCCCCCCAAAGCCTCATCGCATTCTCCTTATTTGTTCGGACCCCCCCAAAAAACCAAACCGTGGAAACGAGGGCATCATTCCGTGGAATATTCGGCAGCCGGGGGTTATTTGCCCTCCATGACTTTCCTGTTTTTTGGGGTTTTTTTATTGTTTTTGTTGCTTTTCTGTAAATCCTAGAATTAGAAGCGGGAAGTGGGAGACAATGGGATTTTTCCATGAAGCCGCGATACGGCCGATAATGGCGCTGTCACCTCACCGTTTATTTCCGACTATCACCGGGGCCGCAGACCGGGGCATGTTCATCAATATGAAACATAACAGATATTGTTAAATCAGAGGGGGATACTGTCCGACCCCGAGAATCTGCCCCTTCACCCAGAGACGGGGTAAAAATCCTGATAATCTGCCTTTTTACCCCAAAAAACAGGGGTAAAACAAAAACAGAGACGCAGTTTTCCTCTGTTATTTCCGAGCTTTCTCGTGTGGAGTTTGTGGCTTGTTGTATCTAGTTTGGTTAGTAACTGGTGCAGGACTCTGGACTCCCCACAGACACACGGTTACTATTATATGTGATTGAACATGTTACAGATGTCAATTTCTCTGCCGAGGGATCGAACGCGTTGGTGGGGAGGAATAATGCGGCTGTTAATACTTTTTACCCAAAACCCCGGCCAGGGAGGGTCCTTTTAAAAAGGAAATTATTGAGATAATCCTAAAAAATGTCTTTCCAGCGCAGAGATTAGAAGAAAGCGAGGGAAACGTGCAGGGAAGGATTCGGGAGGAAGCAGATTAGTGATAAAGATGGGATTAGAGATGTAAGTAGCGCTCAGAGAGCAGAAAGGCACGACGCGGCGACGGCACGGAGACAGGAATACGCGGAATTATCAAAATTCATAAAAAAGACATCAACAGCCAGAGAAAAACCCGGGGAAATGAGAAGGAATTTGGGTGAATTTATCAAAATCCCAGGAAGATTCCCGAGAATAACCAGCAAAACCTGGCATGAGATATAATTTCTAATATAACGCGGAACGCGTGGAACCCCAAGGCTGCTGCCGCTGCGATCCTTCACAGAACGAGATTATTTTATTTCATAAAACTGTTCACTTTATCATGTATTATTCCTTTTTAAGGCCTTTTACTTTGTGGAACAGCCTCCCAGCAGAAGTGGTAGCGAGGGTATTAAACATGCATGGGATAGACATACGGCTCCTGAATCTAAGACGAGACCAACGACTGAGCAGGACTGCCCCAGGTATCACAGGGATGCAGGGAGTCCAGCACCCGGCCCGTCTTCCATTTACAAGTTTGGTGTAACGGGGGGGGGGGTCCCCGTTGTTCCCTGGAATGTTTTTATTTGGGTTGATTTATGCGGCTTTTGGTCTCTCTGTGCACCCCTCGCTCTGCCAGTTTCTGTTATGATCCACTGCCTGCCACAGACTTACTCGATAAATCCTTGGCGCTCGGCCATTTTCCCACAGAGGACATCGCGGATCCACCGACTAATGATCTGTCTGCACGTCTGATCCGGAACGCACCCCCCCCGGCCGCTTCGCGTCTTCCTAACGCCGCACCTCGTATAAAATCCCAGATATTGGGAGAATATTGACCCTTTATATTGTATAGGCAGGTTGCTATGGTAACTATAAACACGATAACTCCAGCTGTGTACGGACACTAAAAAGTCCCAATCTCACACTTTCTCCTCTGAGATCCCAGGAGGTGCCCCCCAATCGGCAAAGCGTCCGCGGATTCGTATGAAACGCGGCGTCTCTTTACCGTCTAGAAGCCGTGGCTGATCCCCCGGCTTCGGCTGCGACGGACACATTTTCCGAGAAAGTCTTAAAGAAGAATCTTGTCTGTGGTGTCTGGCGATTCGGTTCTTATTCTCCGATACAAAGTAACCTGCAGAATCGATACAGTGGCTTCTAATCTCATGTATAACATAGTTCGGCAGAGTCTGGAACGCCTAGAACATCTGGAACATCTAGAATGTATACTTTTGTATCGTAGGAAAAGGAGTGATATTAGAGCGCGGGGAGCGGACCCCGAAACGCGTCTGTTCTGCCTCCGACCGGCCGCGGGGTTCTTTCTCTAGATAAGGCAGGATCCTATACGGAGCCTCGCGTACGTTTTACGGAGGGAACATATTTGGATGTAAAGTGAATCCGTTCCGTTCGGGATAATGCGATGTTTTGTTATATAGAATATGCTGAACATATGTTACGTTCAAACACAACTACTAAAGCAACCGCAAACCCAACGCAGGCTTATAAATTACCGAAAACAATCTGCCAGATCAGCCGTATATTTTTTTTTTGTCCCGTTCATTGTAAATATTGTACAATTATCATAATTTCACACTCTGTCAAACTTTTTTTTTTTTTTTTTTGTCGTCTTTATGATTGTTCCGGGATGATTTTAAAGTCGTTTTTTCTAAGGTATTTGAGCGCATTTGTCGTCCACGTTGACTGCGTTTAAAATACAGGAATTTAGAGATAACCCCCCCAAAAAAAGAAAATTTATGATTGTATTACTAACCTAAATCATAGCATTTCAAATTTATTCTTACTTTTTAATAATTTTTCTGTTTTTTTTTTTATGATTTCTTTTCACCCCTTTTGATTTTATTTATTTTTTTAATATTTGTTTTGCTCTATGATATTTTTGAAATTATTATTTTATTTTTTTTATTTTTGCTGTTGGATTTATTTTGAAATATTTGTTTTTCTGTTTTTTTTTATTTTCAGATATTTTTGATTTTTTTTTTTTTTGCTTTTTGGATATTTTTAAAATTATTATTTTTTTATTTTTTTTTGCTTTTTGGATTTGTCGGAATGTTTGGATTCAGCGACAATGAGCCGGGCCTCACGGTTTAAATATCCATTTCTGCAGAAAAGTCCTAAGTTGATTGTCTTGTGATTCATTCCAGACAAGTCTTTGACTGCAGAGGAAGTGGGTGAGGGGACGTAGAATAAACATATATACAGCGGCCCACGCCATAAAGAAAGGCATCTTTTGTTGGAGGCAGCGGCTGTAGACGCCCCTTGTTGCTGGAGATAGTTTGGGTAGATTAGGGAAGCCGTAGCGAGGCTGACAAAGGCGTGTTGTATAAACCAGGGTATAATGTAACCCCGCAGATTGATCCAGTGCAGGGGTTAATTCTGAGCACTTTTGACAGGTGGTAATAGCTGTTTTTGGTAAATGCTGCCTTTTCTCCAGTCTCTGATTTGTTTGGATAATTTAGGGTGATTTAAGGAGAATGGACGGGTCTTGTTGTAGAGCAATTACAGCGAAGAAGGGACCTCTGTGGTCCCGGCGGCTCACGGCGCGTCTATGAATCCGTATCACTTCCCGCTAAGGACGCTGAGTAACAATTCCGAGTTCTAGATGTAGAATTTAGGGGCCAAAAATCGACAGCTCGGAACGTTAGCCGCGCGCGATGACACCTTTGTGTGACATCACTCCTGTGCATAATGATGTCATAGTAATAAAAATACTAATTTTACACTTTTTTTTTTTTAAATGGAGGTTTTATGACGTAACATTAATGATTTAGAGTTTTCTTTTTGTTATTTTATTGCTACGTTTATACTTCTAATACTTATCAGTGAGTCGAGTGAGAATTGATGTCGAAAGGACAGACATGAAAACAAACTTTCCTTCCCCGGCGTGTCAGCCGAAAGGCCGAGCGCTTTGACCGATCTGTGTGGAGTCCGGGCCAGAAAAACATTTATTTTAGTTTTGCAGATAATCCGGGCTGGCGAGGATCGGGCGATTTGCCAAACGGTAAAACATGAAATTATTTATCGTCATTTTTCCCGGGATCCCCGGAGGAAGACAGAACTGCATTTTTCTATAATTTTACATTCTTAAATTGTTGTTTTTTGATGTCAAAAGGAATAGACGTCAAACGTCGCCCTTAATGCACAATGAAGTCAAAATTCTATCTGTCAGAAAGACGGCTCTCAAAAAATATACATTTTCCCAAAACGCTTTAAAAAAAAAACCAAAAACATCTTGAGCTCAGGAAGCAGGACCGGCCAACCGGCCCATCGGGCAAATGCCGACACCGCTCCGTACACACCGGATCCGCCACCCCAGCGTCAGGTCGGGTGCTTCATCCTGCCGACTGTCGAACTTATGTCATTGGTAGCTGCCGGTCTTAAAGTGCCACGGCCGCCACGCTGTCCCCGGTCTGGCCCTGTCAGGAAGAATCGGCCGATACTCATTTTTGCTACGGAACCCAAACCCCGCGTATCGTTTAGTTGACATGGCCCCATATTTCTTCTTGTGGCCCGAAGCAGGACCCCCACATTCTTGGGGCGCTCGTCAGACACCTAGAATAGCCTTGAAATCTTCACCTTTTCCCCCGATGCCCACCGGCCCCTCGCGCCCGAGACTCTGTACATCGAAATCGGAACGCGGGGAGACGCTGTGTTGCTCTGCGGCTGATTAGCGCATTGTGAGCTGCAAATGCTTCACGAGTGGATGATTTGTAGCTCTCGATATCAAGAGATAAATAAACGCGGAGATTCGGCTGCACCGGGGATTCGAAACGGAATTTCTGGAGAGTGAGAAATGGGGGAAAATATTTCAAAATATTAAGGGAAAATATGAAAAAACCCACAGCGCACGTCTCGGGGGTCTGTCGGGGAACGAGAGGCATCAGTGAGGACAGAGGGGCTTCAGGGGAGGACAGAGGGGCATCAGGGGAGGACAGAGGGGCATCAGGGGTTAGGGTACCTCAAAAGAACCCTTAAAATGTCTTGTATTGCAGAGTTCGCCGTTACTTTTCAGTGTTACCTAATAAATGGAAAACGCTCTAAAGTTAAAGTTACTTCTGCTTGGCTGCCAATTCCCCCGGGTAATAATAATTACTCCAGAATAATGCTCATATCACTCCTTTATTCATCCACATCCATTCCACGAAGAGTTAAACTCACATATTGAAATTTCAAGTTTGTCATTCGGTTATTAAATTATGCGAGCATCTGTCAGGAAAATGCGGAAAAAGAGCGTTTTAATTACCGAAAAACACATATATATTCCAGAGCGAACCTCCCGATCCGCCAAGAACTTCTCCTCACAAGACACACCGGACCGGGTCCACGAAGGAAGAACTTTCTACCGGCCGCGCTTCACGGGTGCCGACCTCGCCTGACGGACGAGTCCACATTACTGTCATCCGGCCCACAGGCCAGATGTGGCCCCTGGGTGTTCACAGGGCCCTCAATCTCCCCGAACCCCCCTAGATTATAAAGCAGGAAATCATCCACTTAAAAGGCAGGTGGCCCTGAGATTAAACCCCCTCCTTGTTCTAGATCATTACAGGTACCGGGGAACCGGGTTCTAGACTATTCTAGAATTTCTCACCCGGGAATCCGTTATATAAATTAAATTATTTCATTTACTTCGTTATCCTTGGGAAGAAGATCTGAGATTCGCGACGATCTCCTGGCGATATCCATTCCAGCTTCCAATTCAGGATATAAAGAATTGCCCCAAACCAGGGCAACTCTCGGCATGTTACAACAATAGATGGATGCTGACCAAGCCTCCCAACATACAATGACTGCAGAGAGGGAGCACAGAAAGGATACTGCAAAAAGGAGCAATTCCTCAAGGTCTAAAGACCTCGAATGGGGGTAGTTAGTGGGGTTATAGCCCCATAATGATCCTAGAGAGGCTGTGGGGGTAAAAAGTCTTTGCGTTGGTGTAAACCCCTAAATCAGCGCACAAGATGCCACCGACTCACAGCTGTTATTCTGTTTATAGATCCAGAATCTTAATGACTCTCCCGACGACTTTTAATCTCTAAATGACACCTGAAAGGTTTGCTGAGCTAAATATAATAAACCCATTTAAATCAACATCACACGATCCCCTTCCTTATCCGTCTGTCGTTTATAGAATTTCCAGTAATACATTCAGTCAATATGGGTGTATTTTTTTATTCTTATTCCTCCCCGCGATCAGAATTTAATATGCATAATTGCTCATTTCGATTGTCTAAAAAGTGGAACACAGAATAATGGGAATATTAATGCCTGGTTTTCTGAATGGGGGAAGCAATTCTCCTGTGCGCCCCTTATTTCCTGTTGTGTTCAGGAATTGCCCCCCCACTCCAGCATGTTAAAAAAAACATGCATTTCTTAAGATTATCTAATTCCTTTTTTTAATCACAAATAATTTAAAAATAATGATTTATTTGTCAGATTTGACTGAAAACTTATTAAAACACAAAATGATTTTTCATGGAACGATTTTGGAATAATTTTCACCCCAAAATGATTCAAATACAACAGAATATACTGATTGTGGTCGCCGGCTCGCGGCGTTCGGAGACTCGGAGCTCAGCACCTAATGGTGTTCAGTAAACGGCAGTCTCGCGTGAGACAGGGGGCCTGGCCGAGACATCCGATGTTCACAAATTATATAGGAAGTCTCAAATTAAAGACTATTGTGCTCGCGTCTGGCTGCGTTAAGATGGGGATTTTCAAAGGTTAACCCCGTCTGAAGTCTATGCCCCCCCCCGTGGGGGTATCCAGAACACCGATGACCCATAATCCGTGGTGCCTGATACTCACGCTGACCCATAGGGCGATGCTATGTTCTTCTACCTATCAGAACCCACTGAGAATGTGCTAAAAAGGGGTTAATAGTGATATCGTTTATAAAATTCCCAATAATTTAAAGTTTTTTTTGTAAAATAAGGAGCCTGAAATTGCCGTTTATCTGTCGGGTTGCTCGCCGGAATCCATTGCGACCGTCAGTTCCTTGTCCCCTGAGTGACTCCGGCGCCGGGCGTGAAGTGGGCTCCATTACTTACTTATCTCCAGTTAGAAGAACGGCGTAATTAAGGGCTCCGTGACATCTTCAAGCGATTGTCTGCGAGTCTCGCAGCTGCAGCGCATTTAAATACCCGCCGGCTTCGTGTTTTTCAAATATTCACCATTTTCCAGCAAAACACACTTTATTCCCCAGCGTTTTCTGAACGAAACCTAAATACAGAGCGGCGTCTGTTTATTCGGCTCCCGCATCAAACATGAAATTAATTAATAAAGATCTGTTGTGTCGGGAACGCGGTTTATTCCAGAGACTCCCCCAAACATACGCGCGCAGCCTCCCCCCAAACATACGCGCGCAGCCTCCCCCCAAACATACGCGCGCAGCCTCCCCCAAACATTCGCGCGCAGCCTCCCCCCAAACATACGCTCGCAGCCTCCCCCAAACATACGCTCGCAGCCTCCCCCAAACATACGCTCGCAGCCTCCCCAAACATACGCGCGCAGCCTCCCCCCAAACATACGCGCGCAGCCT
>JARDYJ010000292.1:0-44565 GCA_029215755.1 Spea hammondii
TGGTGTGCGTGTGAGGGGTGCTAGGGTTGCTGGGTGCCTTACTTGCTGCATGATTCCTCTTGTTGTTGCAGGTTGCAGGTTGATGGGATGGCCTTTCCCCCCCCTGTCGTTTCCCTCCTGTTGTTTAACTCCTGTTTTAACTCCGCCGTGCCACTTACCAACACGCCACTGAGGGTGAGAGGGACATGGGATGGATAGATACATAGACAGATAGATAGATAGATAGATAGAGTGATGGCTGGGGTGCTGTGTGGAGAGGTTAGGGGTGGTGTGCGTGTGAGGGGTGCTAGGGTTGCTGGGTGCCTTACTTGCTGCATGATTCCTCTTGTTGTTGCAGGTTGCAGGTTGATGGGATGGCCTTTCCCCCCCCTGTCGTTTCCCTCCTGTTGTTTAACTCCTGTTTTAACTCCGCCGTGCCACTTACCAACACGCCACTGAGGGTGAGAGGGACATGGGATGGATAGATACATAGACAGATAGATAGATAGATAGATAGAGTGATGGCTGGGGTGCTGTGTGGAGAGGTTAGGGGTGGTGTGCGTGTGAGGGGTGCTAGGGTTGCTGGGTGCCTTACTTGCTGCATGATTCCTCTTGTTGTTGCAGGTTGCAGGTTGATGGGATGGCCTTTCCCCCCCCTGTCGTTTCCCTCCTGTTGTTTAACTCCTGTTTTAACTCCGCCGTGCCACTTACCAACACGCCACTGAGGGTGAGAGGGACATGGGATGGATAGATACATAGACAGATAGATAGATAGATAGATAGAGTGATGGCTGGGGTGCTGTGTGGAGAGGTTAGGGGTGGTGTGCGTGTGAGGGGTGCTAGGGTTGCTGGGTGCCTTACTTGCTGCATGATTCCTCTTGTTGTTGCAGGTTGCAGGTTGATGGGATGGCCTTTCCCCCCCCTGTCGTTTCCCTCCTGTTGTTTAACTCCTGTTTTAACTCCGCCGTGCCACTTACCAACACGCCACTGAGGGTGAGAGGGACATGGGATGGATAGATACATAGACAGATAGATAGATAGATAGATAGAGTGATGGCTGGGGTGCTGTGTGGAGAGGTTAGGGGTGGTGTGCGTGTGAGGGGTGCTAGGGTTGCTGGGTGCCTTACTTGCTGCATGATTCCTCTTGTTGTTGCAGGTTGCAGGTTGATGGGATGGCCTTTCCCCCCCCTGTCGTTTCCCTCCTGTTGTTTAACTCCTGTTTTAACTCCGCCGTGCCACTTACCAACACGCCACTGAGGGTGAGAGGGACATGGGATGGATAGATACATAGACAGATAGATAGATAGATAGAGTGATGGCTGGGGTGCTGTGTGGAGAGGTTAGGGGTGGTGTGCGTGTGAGGGGTGCCTTCCTTGATGGGATGGCCTTTCCCCCCCCTGTCGTTTCCCTCCTGTTGTTTAACTCCTGTTTTAACTCCGCCGTGCCACTTACCAACACGCCACTGAGGGTGAGAGGGACATGGGATGGATAGATACATAGACAGATAGATAGATAGATAGATAGAGTGATGGCTGGGGTGCTGTGTGGAGAGGTTAGGGGTGGTGTGCGTGTGAGGGGTGCTAGGGTTGCTGGGTGCCTTACTTGCTGCATGATTCCTCTTGTTGTTGCAGGTTGCAGGTTGATGGGATGGCCTTTCCCCCCCCTGTCGTTTCCCTCCTGTTGTTTAACTCCTGTTTTAACTCCGCCGTGCCACTTACCAACACGCCACTGAGGGTGAGAGGGACATGGGATGGATAGATACATAGACAGATAGATAGATAGATAGATAGAGTGATGGCTGGGGTGCTGTGTGGAGAGGTTAGGGGTGGTGTGCGTGTGAGGGGTGCTAGGGTTGCTGGGTGCCTTACTTGCTGCATGATTCCTCTTGTTGTTGCAGGTTGCAGGTTGATGGGATGGCCTTTCCCCCCCCTGTCGTTTCCCTCCTGTTGTTTAACTCCTGTTTTAACTCCGCCGTGCCACTTACCAACACGCCACTGAGGGTGAGAGGGACATGGGATGGATAGATACATAGACAGATAGATAGATAGATAGAGTGATGGCTGGGGTGCTGTGTGGAGAGGTTAGGGGTGGTGTGCGTGTGAGGGGTGCCTTCCTTGATGGGATGGCCTTTCCCCCCCCTGTCGTTTCCCTCCTGTTGTTTAACTCCTGTTTTAACTCCGCCGTGCCACTTACCAACACGCCACTGAGGGTGAGAGGGACATGGGATGGATAGATACATAGACAGATAGATAGATAGATAGAGTGATGGCTGGGGTGCTGTGTGGAGAGGTTAGGGGTGGTGTGCGTGTGAGGGGTGCCTTCCTTGATGGGATGGCCTTTCCCCCCCCTGTCGTTTCCCTCCTGTTGTTTAACTCCTGTTTTAACTCCGCCGTGCCACTTACCAACACGCCACTGAGGGTGAGAGGGACATGGGATGGATAGATACATAGACAGATAGATAGATAGATAGATAGAGTGATGGCTGGGGTGCTGTGTGGAGAGGTTAGGGGTGGTGTGCGTGTGAGGGGTGCTAGGGTTGCTGGGTGCCTTACTTGCTGCATGATTCCTCTTGTTGTTGCAGGTTGCAGGTTGATGGGATGGCCTTTCCCCCCCCTGTCGTTTCCCTCCTGTTGTTTAACTCCTGTTTTAACTCCGCCGTGCCACTTACCAACACGCCACTGAGGGTGAGAGGGACATGGGATGGATAGATACATAGACAGATAGATAGATAGAGTGATGGCTGGGGTGCTGTGTGGAGAGGTTAGGGGTGGTGTGCGTGTGAGGGGTGCTAGGGTTGCTGGGTGCCTTACTTGCTGCATGATTCCTCTTGTTGTTGCAGGTTGCAGGTTGATGGGATGGCCTTTCCCCCCCCTGTCGTTTCCCTCCTGTTGTTTAACTCCTGTTTTAACTCCGCCGTGCCACTTACCAACACGCCACTGAGGGTGAGAGGGACATGGGATGGATAGATACATAGACAGATAGATAGATAGAGTGATGGCTGGGGTGCTGTGTGGAGAGGTTAGGGGTGGTGTGCGTGTGAGGGGTGCTAGGGTTGCTGGGTGCCTTACTTGCTGCATGATTCCTCTTGTTGTTGCAGGTTGCAGGTTGATGGGATGGCCTTTCCCCCCCCTGTCGTTTCCCTCCTGTTGTTTAACTCCTGTTTTAACTCCGCCGTGCCACTTACCAACACGCCACTGAGGGTGAGAGGGACATGGGATGGATAGATACATAGACAGATAGATAGATAGATAGATAGAGTGATGGCTGGGGTGCTGTGTGGAGAGGTTAGGGGTGGTGTGCGTGTGAGGGGTGCCTTCCTTGATGGGATGGCCTTTCCCCCCCCTGTCGTTTCCCTCCTGTTGTTTAACTCCTGTTTTAACTCCGCCGTGCCACTTACCAACACGCCACTGAGGGTGAGAGGGACATGGGATGGATAGATACATAGACAGATAGATAGATAGATAGAGTGATGGCTGGGGTGCTGTGTGGAGAGGTTAGGGGTGGTGTGCGTGTGAGGGGTGCCTTCCTTGATGGGATGGCCTTTCCCCCCCCTGTCGTTTCCCTCCTGTTGTTTAACTCCTGTTTTAACTCCGCCGTGCCACTTACCAACACGCCACTGAGGGTGAGAGGGACATGGGATGGATAGATACATAGACAGATAGATAGATAGATAGATAGAGTGATGGCTGGGGTGCTGTGTGGAGAGGTTAGGGGTGGTGTGCGTGTGAGGGGTGCCTTCCTTGATGGGATGGCCTTTCCCCCCCCTGTCGTTTCCCTCCTGTTGTTTAACTCCTGTTTTAACTCCGCCGTGCCACTTACCAACACGCCACTGAGGGTGAGAGGGACATGGGATGGATAGATACATAGACAGATAGATAGATAGATAGAGTGATGGCTGGGGTGCTGTGTGGAGAGGTTAGGGGTGGTGTGCGTGTGAGGGGTGCTAGGGTTGCTGGGTGCCTTACTTGCTGCATGATTCCTCTTGTTGTTGCAGGTTGCAGGTTGATGGGATGGCCTTTCCCCCCCCTGTCGTTTCCCTCCTGTTGTTTAACTCCTGTTTTAACTCCGCCGTGCCACTTACCAACACGCCACTGAGGGTGAGAGGGACATGGGATGGATAGATACATAGACAGATAGATAGATAGATAGAGTGATGGCTGGGGTGCTGTGTGGAGAGGTTAGGGGTGGTGTGCGTGTGAGGGGTGCCTTCCTTGATGGGATGGCCTTTCCCCCCCCTGTCGTTTCCCTCCTGTTGTTTAACTCCTGTTTTAACTCCGCCGTGCCACTTACCAACACGCCACTGAGGGTGAGAGGGACATGGGATGGATAGATACATAGACAGATAGATAGATAGAGTGATGGCTGGGGTGCTGTGTGGAGAGGTTAGGGGTGGTGTGCGTGTGAGGGGTGCCTTCCTTGATGGGATGGCCTTTCCCCCCCCTGTCGTTTCCCTCCTGTTGTTTAACTCCTGTTTTAACTCCGCCGTGCCACTTACCAACACGCCACTGAGGGTGAGAGGGACATGGGATGGATAGATACATAGACAGATAGATAGATAGAGTGATGGCTGGGGTGCTGTGTGGAGAGGTTAGGGGTGGTGTGCGTGTGAGGGGTGCCTTCCTTGATGGGATGGCCTTTCCCCCCCCTGTCGTTTCCCTCCTGTTGTTTAACTCCTGTTTTAACTCCGCCGTGCCACTTACCAACACGCCACTGAGGGTGAGAGGGACATGGGATGGATAGATACATAGACAGATAGATAGATAGATAGAGTGATGGCTGGGGTGCTGTGTGGAGAGGTTAGGGGTGGTGTGCGTGTGAGGGGTGCCTTCCTTGATGGGATGGCCTTTCCCCCCCCTGTCGTTTCCCTCCTGTTGTTTAACTCCTGTTTTAACTCCGCCGTGCCACTTACCAACACGCCACTGAGGGTGAGAGGGACATGGGATGGATAGATACATAGACAGATAGATAGATAGAGTGATGGCTGGGGTGCTGTGTGGAGAGGTTAGGGGTGGTGTGCGTGTGAGGGGTGCTAGGGTTGCTGGGTGCCTTACTTGCTGCATGATTCCTCTTGTTGTTGCAGGTTGCAGGTTGATGGGATGGCCTTTCCCCCCCCTGTCGTTTCCCTCCTGTTGTTTAACTCCTGTTTTAACTCCGCCGTGCCACTTACCAACACGCCACTGAGGGGGAGAGGGACATGGGATGGATAGATACATAGACAGATAGATAGATAGAGTGATGGCTGGGGTGCTGTGTGGAGAGGTTAGGGGTGGTGTGCGTGTGAGGGGTGCCTTCCTTGATGGGATGGCCTTTCCCCCCCCTGTCGTTTCCCTCCTGTTGTTTAACTCCTGTTTTAACTCCGCCGTGCCACTTACCAACACGCCACTGAGGGTGAGAGGGACATGGGATGGATAGATACATAGACAGATAGATAGATAGATAGATAGAGTGATGGCTGGGGTGCTGTGTGGAGAGGTTAGGGGTGGTGTGCGTGTGAGGGGTGCTAGGGTTGCTGGGTGCCTTACTTGCTGCATGATTCCTCTTGTTGTTGCAGGTTGCAGGTTGATGGGATGGCCTTTCCCCCCCCTGTCGTTTCCCTCCTGTTGTTTAACTCCTGTTTTAACTCCGCCGTGCCACTTACCAACACGCCACTGAGGGTGAGAGGGACATGGGATGGATAGATACATAGACAGATAGATAGATAGATAGATAGAGTGATGGCTGGGGTGCTGTGTGGAGAGGTTAGGGGTGGTGTGCGTGTGAGGGGTGCTAGGGTTGCTGGGTGCCTTACTTGCTGCATGATTCCTCTTGTTGTTGCAGGTTGCAGGTTGATGGGATGGCCTTTCCCCCCCCTGTCGTTTCCCTCCTGTTGTTTAACTCCTGTTTTAACTCCGCCGTGCCACTTACCAACACGCCACTGAGGGTGAGAGGGACATGGGATGGATAGATACATAGACAGATAGATAGATAGATAGATAGAGTGATGGCTGGGGTGCTGTGTGGAGAGGTTAGGGGTGGTGTGCGTGTGAGGGGTGCTAGGGTTGCTGGGTGCCTTACTTGCTGCATGATTCCTCTTGTTGTTGCAGGTTGCAGGTTGATGGGATGGCCTTTCCCCCCCCTGTCGTTTCCCTCCTGTTGTTTAACTCCTGTTTTAACTCCGCCGTGCCACTTACCAACACGCCACTGAGGGTGAGAGGGACATGGGATGGATAGATACATAGACAGATAGATAGATAGATAGATAGAGTGATGGCTGGGGTGCTGTGTGGAGAGGTTAGGGGTGGTGTGCGTGTGAGGGGTGCTAGGGTTGCTGGGTGCCTTACTTGCTGCATGATTCCTCTTGTTGTTGCAGGTTGCAGGTTGATGGGATGGCCTTTCCCCCCCCTGTCGTTTCCCTCCTGTTGTTTAACTCCTGTTTTAACTCCGCCGTGCCACTTACCAACACGCCACTGAGGGTGAGAGGGACATGGGATGGATAGATACATAGACAGATAGATAGATAGATAGATAGAGTGATGGCTGGGGTGCTGTGTGGAGAGGTTAGGGGTGGTGTGCGTGTGAGGGGTGCTAGGGTTGCTGGGTGCCTTACTTGCTGCATGATTCCTCTTGTTGTTGCAGGTTGCAGGTTGATGGGATGGCCTTTCCCCCCCCTGTCGTTTCCCTCCTGTTGTTTAACTCCTGTTTTAACTCCGCCGTGCCACTTACCAACACGCCACTGAGGGTGAGAGGGACATGGGATGGATAGATACATAGACAGATAGATAGATAGATAGATAGAGTGATGGCTGGGGTGCTGTGTGGAGAGGTTAGGGGTGGTGTGCGTGTGAGGGGTGCTAGGGTTGCTGGGTGCCTTACTTGCTGCATGATTCCTCTTGTTGTTGCAGGTTGCAGGTTGATGGGATGGCCTTTCCCCCCCCTGTCGTTTCCCTCCTGTTGTTTAACTCCTGTTTTAACTCCGCCGTGCCACTTACCAACACGCCACTGAGGGTGAGAGGGACATGGGATGGATAGATACATAGACAGATAGATAGATAGATAGATAGAGTGATGGCTGGGGTGCTGTGTGGAGAGGTTAGGGGTGGTGTGCGTGTGAGGGGTGCTAGGGTTGCTGGGTGCCTTACTTGCTGCATGATTCCTCTTGTTGTTGCAGGTTGCAGGTTGATGGGATGGCCTTTCCCCCCCCTGTCGTTTCCCTCCTGTTGTTTAACTCCTGTTTTAACTCCGCCGTGCCACTTACCAACACGCCACTGAGGGTGAGAGGGACATGGGATGGATAGATACATAGACAGATAGATAGATAGATAGATAGAGTGATGGCTGGGGTGCTGTGTGGAGAGGTTAGGGGTGGTGTGCGTGTGAGGGGTGCTAGGGTTGCTGGGTGCCTTACTTGCTGCATGATTCCTCTTGTTGTTGCAGGTTGCAGGTTGATGGGATGGCCTTTCCCCCCCCTGTCGTTTCCCTCCTGTTGTTTAACTCCTGTTTTAACTCCGCCGTGCCACTTACCAACACGCCACTGAGGGTGAGAGGGACATGGGATGGATAGATACATAGACAGATAGATAGATAGATAGATAGAGTGATGGCTGGGGTGCTGTGTGGAGAGGTTAGGGGTGGTGTGCGTGTGAGGGGTGCTAGGGTTGCTGGGTGCCTTACTTGCTGCATGATTCCTCTTGTTGTTGCAGGTTGCAGGTTGATGGGATGGCCTTTCCCCCCCCTGTCGTTTCCCTCCTGTTGTTTAACTCCTGTTTTAACTCCGCCGTGCCACTTACCAACACGCCACTGAGGGTGAGAGGGACATGGGATGGATAGATACATAGACAGATAGATAGATAGATAGATAGAGTGATGGCTGGGGTGCTGTGTGGAGAGGTTAGGGGTGGTGTGCGTGTGAGGGGTGCTAGGGTTGCTGGGTGCCTTACTTGCTGCATGATTCCTCTTGTTGTTGCAGGTTGCAGGTTGATGGGATGGCCTTTCCCCCCCCTGTCGTTTCCCTCCTGTTGTTTAACTCCTGTTTTAACTCCGCCGTGCCACTTACCAACACGCCACTGAGGGTGAGAGGGACATGGGATGGATAGATACATAGACAGATAGATAGATAGATAGAGTGATGGCTGGGGTGCTGTGTGGAGAGGTTAGGGGTGGTGTGCGTGTGAGGGGTGCCTTCCTTGATGGGATGGCCTTTCCCCCCCCTGTCGTTTCCCTCCTGTTGTTTAACTCCTGTTTTAACTCCGCCGTGCCACTTACCAACACGCCACTGAGGGTGAGAGGGACATGGGATGGATAGATACATAGACAGATAGATAGATAGATAGATAGAGTGATGGCTGGGGTGCTGTGTGGAGAGGTTAGGGGTGGTGTGCGTGTGAGGGGTGCTAGGGTTGCTGGGTGCCTTACTTGCTGCATGATTCCTCTTGTTGTTGCAGGTTGCAGGTTGATGGGATGGCCTTTCCCCCCCCTGTCGTTTCCCTCCTGTTGTTTAACTCCTGTTTTAACTCCGCCGTGCCACTTACCAACACGCCACTGAGGGTGAGAGGGACATGGGATGGATAGATACATAGACAGATAGATAGATAGATAGATAGAGTGATGGCTGGGGTGCTGTGTGGAGAGGTTAGGGGTGGTGTGCGTGTGAGGGGTGCTAGGGTTGCTGGGTGCCTTACTTGCTGCATGATTCCTCTTGTTGTTGCAGGTTGCAGGTTGATGGGATGGCCTTTCCCCCCCCTGTCGTTTCCCTCCTGTTGTTTAACTCCTGTTTTAACTCCGCCGTGCCACTTACCAACACGCCACTGAGGGTGAGAGGGACATGGGATGGATAGATACATAGACAGATAGATAGATAGATAGAGTGATGGCTGGGGTGCTGTGTGGAGAGGTTAGGGGTGGTGTGCGTGTGAGGGGTGCCTTCCTTGATGGGATGGCCTTTCCCCCCCCTGTCGTTTCCCTCCTGTTGTTTAACTCCTGTTTTAACTCCGCCGTGCCACTTACCAACACGCCACTGAGGGTGAGAGGGACATGGGATGGATAGATACATAGACAGATAGATAGATAGATAGAGTGATGGCTGGGGTGCTGTGTGGAGAGGTTAGGGGTGGTGTGCGTGTGAGGGGTGCCTTCCTTGATGGGATGGCCTTTCCCCCCCCTGTCGTTTCCCTCCTGTTGTTTAACTCCTGTTTTAACTCCGCCGTGCCACTTACCAACACGCCACTGAGGGTGAGAGGGACATGGGATGGATAGATACATAGACAGATAGATAGATAGATAGATAGAGTGATGGCTGGGGTGCTGTGTGGAGAGGTTAGGGGTGGTGTGCGTGTGAGGGGTGCCTTCCTTGATGGGATGGCCTTTCCCCCCCCTGTCGTTTCCCTCCTGTTGTTTAACTCCTGTTTTAACTCCGCCGTGCCACTTACCAACACGCCACTGAGGGTGAGAGGGACATGGGATGGATAGATACATAGACAGATAGATAGATAGATAGAGTGATGGCTGGGGTGCTGTGTGGAGAGGTTAGGGGTGGTGTGCGTGTGAGGGGTGCCTTCCTTGATGGGATGGCCTTTCCCCCCCCTGTCGTTTCCCTCCTGTTGTTTAACTCCTGTTTTAACTCCGCCGTGCCACTTACCAACACGCCACTGAGGGTGAGAGGGACATGGGATGGATAGATACATAGACAGATAGATAGATAGAGTGATGGCTGGGGTGCTGTGTGGAGAGGTTAGGGGTGGTGTGCGTGTGAGGGGTGCTAGGGTTGCTGGGTGCCTTACTTGCTGCATGATTCCTCTTGTTGTTGCAGGTTGCAGGTTGATGGGATGGCCTTTCCCCCCCCTGTCGTTTCCCTCCTGTTGTTTAACTCCTGTTTTAACTCCGCCGTGCCACTTACCAACACGCCACTGAGGGGGAGAGGGACATGGGATGGATAGATACATAGACAGATAGATAGATAGAGTGATGGCTGGGGTGCTGTGTGGAGAGGTTAGGGGTGGTGTGCGTGTGAGGGGTGCCTTCCTTGATGGGATGGCCTTTCCCCCCCCTGTCGTTTCCCTCCTGTTGTTTAACTCCTGTTTTAACTCCGCCGTGCCACTTACCAACACGCCACTGAGGGTGAGAGGGACATGGGATGGATAGATACATAGACAGATAGATAGATAGATAGATAGAGTGATGGCTGGGGTGCTGTGTGGAGAGGTTAGGGGTGGTGTGCGTGTGAGGGGTGCTAGGGTTGCTGGGTGCCTTACTTGCTGCATGATTCCTCTTGTTGTTGCAGGTTGCAGGTTGATGGGATGGCCTTTCCCCCCCCTGTCGTTTCCCTCCTGTTGTTTAACTCCTGTTTTAACTCCGCCGTGCCACTTACCAACACGCCACTGAGGGTGAGAGGGACATGGGATGGATAGATACATAGACAGATAGATAGATAGATAGATAGAGTGATGGCTGGGGTGCTGTGTGGAGAGGTTAGGGGTGGTGTGCGTGTGAGGGGTGCTAGGGTTGCTGGGTGCCTTACTTGCTGCATGATTCCTCTTGTTGTTGCAGGTTGCAGGTTGATGGGATGGCCTTTCCCCCCCCTGTCGTTTCCCTCCTGTTGTTTAACTCCTGTTTTAACTCCGCCGTGCCACTTACCAACACGCCACTGAGGGTGAGAGGGACATGGGATGGATAGATACATAGACAGATAGATAGATAGATAGATAGAGTGATGGCTGGGGTGCTGTGTGGAGAGGTTAGGGGTGGTGTGCGTGTGAGGGGTGCTAGGGTTGCTGGGTGCCTTACTTGCTGCATGATTCCTCTTGTTGTTGCAGGTTGCAGGTTGATGGGATGGCCTTTCCCCCCCCTGTCGTTTCCCTCCTGTTGTTTAACTCCTGTTTTAACTCCGCCGTGCCACTTACCAACACGCCACTGAGGGTGAGAGGGACATGGGATGGATAGATACATAGACAGATAGATAGATAGATAGATAGAGTGATGGCTGGGGTGCTGTGTGGAGAGGTTAGGGGTGGTGTGCGTGTGAGGGGTGCTAGGGTTGCTGGGTGCCTTACTTGCTGCATGATTCCTCTTGTTGTTGCAGGTTGCAGGTTGATGGGATGGCCTTTCCCCCCCCTGTCGTTTCCCTCCTGTTGTTTAACTCCTGTTTTAACTCCGCCGTGCCACTTACCAACACGCCACTGAGGGTGAGAGGGACATGGGATGGATAGATACATAGACAGATAGATAGATAGATAGATAGAGTGATGGCTGGGGTGCTGTGTGGAGAGGTTAGGGGTGGTGTGCGTGTGAGGGGTGCTAGGGTTGCTGGGTGCCTTACTTGCTGCATGATTCCTCTTGTTGTTGCAGGTTGCAGGTTGATGGGATGGCCTTTCCCCCCCCTGTCGTTTCCCTCCTGTTGTTTAACTCCTGTTTTAACTCCGCCGTGCCACTTACCAACACGCCACTGAGGGTGAGAGGGACATGGGATGGATAGATACATAGACAGATAGATAGATAGATAGAGTGATGGCTGGGGTGCTGTGTGGAGAGGTTAGGGGTGGTGTGCGTGTGAGGGGTGCCTTCCTTGATGGGATGGCCTTTCCCCCCCCTGTCGTTTCCCTCCTGTTGTTTAACTCCTGTTTTAACTCCGCCGTGCCACTTACCAACACGCCACTGAGGGTGAGAGGGACATGGGATGGATAGATACATAGACAGATAGATAGATAGATAGATAGAGTGATGGCTGGGGTGCTGTGTGGAGAGGTTAGGGGTGGTGTGCGTGTGAGGGGTGCTAGGGTTGCTGGGTGCCTTACTTGCTGCATGATTCCTCTTGTTGTTGCAGGTTGCAGGTTGATGGGATGGCCTTTCCCCCCCCTGTCGTTTCCCTCCTGTTGTTTAACTCCTGTTTTAACTCCGCCGTGCCACTTACCAACACGCCACTGAGGGTGAGAGGGACATGGGATGGATAGATACATAGACAGATAGATAGATAGATAGATAGAGTGATGGCTGGGGTGCTGTGTGGAGAGGTTAGGGGTGGTGTGCGTGTGAGGGGTGCTAGGGTTGCTGGGTGCCTTACTTGCTGCATGATTCCTCTTGTTGTTGCAGGTTGCAGGTTGATGGGATGGCCTTTCCCCCCCCTGTCGTTTCCCTCCTGTTGTTTAACTCCTGTTTTAACTCCGCCGTGCCACTTACCAACACGCCACTGAGGGTGAGAGGGACATGGGATGGATAGATACATAGACAGATAGATAGATAGATAGATAGAGTGATGGCTGGGGTGCTGTGTGGAGAGGTTAGGGGTGGTGTGCGTGTGAGGGGTGCTAGGGTTGCTGGGTGCCTTACTTGCTGCATGATTCCTCTTGTTGTTGCAGGTTGCAGGTTGATGGGATGGCCTTTCCCCCCCCTGTCGTTTCCCTCCTGTTGTTTAACTCCTGTTTTAACTCCGCCGTGCCACTTACCAACACGCCACTGAGGGTGAGAGGGACATGGGATGGATAGATACATAGACAGATAGATAGATAGATAGATAGAGTGATGGCTGGGGTGCTGTGTGGAGAGGTTAGGGGTGGTGTGCGTGTGAGGGGTGCTAGGGTTGCTGGGTGCCTTACTTGCTGCATGATTCCTCTTGTTGTTGCAGGTTGCAGGTTGATGGGATGGCCTTTCCCCCCCCTGTCGTTTCCCTCCTGTTGTTTAACTCCTGTTTTAACTCCGCCGTGCCACTTACCAACACGCCACTGAGGGTGAGAGGGACATGGGATGGATAGATACATAGACAGATAGATAGATAGATAGATAGAGTGATGGCTGGGGTGCTGTGTGGAGAGGTTAGGGGTGGTGTGCGTGTGAGGGGTGCTAGGGTTGCTGGGTGCCTTACTTGCTGCATGATTCCTCTTGTTGTTGCAGGTTGCAGGTTGATGGGATGGCCTTTCCCCCCCCTGTCGTTTCCCTCCTGTTGTTTAACTCCTGTTTTAACTCCGCCGTGCCACTTACCAACACGCCACTGAGGGTGAGAGGGACATGGGATGGATAGATACATAGACAGATAGATAGATAGATAGATAGAGTGATGGCTGGGGTGCTGTGTGGAGAGGTTAGGGGTGGTGTGCGTGTGAGGGGTGCTAGGGTTGCTGGGTGCCTTACTTGCTGCATGATTCCTCTTGTTGTTGCAGGTTGCAGGTTGATGGGATGGCCTTTCCCCCCCCTGTCGTTTCCCTCCTGTTGTTTAACTCCTGTTTTAACTCCGCCGTGCCACTTACCAACACGCCACTGAGGGTGAGAGGGACATGGGATGGATAGATACATAGACAGATAGATAGATAGATAGATAGAGTGATGGCTGGGGTGCTGTGTGGAGAGGTTAGGGGTGGTGTGCGTGTGAGGGGTGCTAGGGTTGCTGGGTGCCTTACTTGCTGCATGATTCCTCTTGTTGTTGCAGGTTGCAGGTTGATGGGATGGCCTTTCCCCCCCCTGTCGTTTCCCTCCTGTTGTTTAACTCCTGTTTTAACTCCGCCGTGCCACTTACCAACACGCCACTGAGGGTGAGAGGGACATGGGATGGATAGATACATAGACAGATAGATAGATAGATAGATAGAGTGATGGCTGGGGTGCTGTGTGGAGAGGTTAGGGGTGGTGTGCGTGTGAGGGGTGCTAGGGTTGCTGGGTGCCTTACTTGCTGCATGATTCCTCTTGTTGTTGCAGGTTGCAGGTTGATGGGATGGCCTTTCCCCCCCCTGTCGTTTCCCTCCTGTTGTTTAACTCCTGTTTTAACTCCGCCGTGCCACTTACCAACACGCCACTGAGGGTGAGAGGGACATGGGATGGATAGATACATAGACAGATAGATAGATAGAGTGATGGCTGGGGTGCTGTGTGGAGAGGTTAGGGGTGGTGTGCGTGTGAGGGGTGCTAGGGTTGCTGGGTGCCTTACTTGCTGCATGATTCCTCTTGTTGTTGCAGGTTGCAGGTTGATGGGATGGCCTTTCCCCCCCCTGTCGTTTCCCTCCTGTTGTTTAACTCCTGTTTTAACTCCGCCGTGCCACTTACCAACACGCCACTGAGGGTGAGAGGGACATGGGATGGATAGATACATAGACAGATAGATAGATAGATAGATAGAGTGATGGCTGGGGTGCTGTGTGGAGAGGTTAGGGGTGGTGTGCGTGTGAGGGGTGCTAGGGTTGCTGGGTGCCTTACTTGCTGCATGATTCCTCTTGTTGTTGCAGGTTGCAGGTTGATGGGATGGCCTTTCCCCCCCCTGTCGTTTCCCTCCTGTTGTTTAACTCCTGTTTTAACTCCGCCGTGCCACTTACCAACACGCCACTGAGGGTGAGAGGGACATGGGATGGATAGATACATAGACAGATAGATAGATAGATAGATAGAGTGATGGCTGGGGTGCTGTGTGGAGAGGTTAGGGGTGGTGTGCGTGTGAGGGGTGCTAGGGTTGCTGGGTGCCTTACTTGCTGCATGATTCCTCTTGTTGTTGCAGGTTGCAGGTTGATGGGATGGCCTTTCCCCCCCCTGTCGTTTCCCTCCTGTTGTTTAACTCCTGTTTTAACTCCGCCGTGCCACTTACCAACACGCCACTGAGGGTGAGAGGGACATGGGATGGATAGATACATAGACAGATAGATAGATAGATAGAGTGATGGCTGGGGTGCTGTGTGGAGAGGTTAGGGGTGGTGTGCGTGTGAGGGGTGCCTTCCTTGATGGGATGGCCTTTCCCCCCCCTGTCGTTTCCCTCCTGTTGTTTAACTCCTGTTTTAACTCCGCCGTGCCACTTACCAACACGCCACTGAGGGTGAGAGGGACATGGGATGGATAGATACATAGACAGATAGATAGATAGATAGATAGAGTGATGGCTGGGGTGCTGTGTGGAGAGGTTAGGGGTGGTGTGCGTGTGAGGGGTGCTAGGGTTGCTGGGTGCCTTACTTGCTGCATGATTCCTCTTGTTGTTGCAGGTTGCAGGTTGATGGGATGGCCTTTCCCCCCCCTGTCGTTTCCCTCCTGTTGTTTAACTCCTGTTTTAACTCCGCCGTGCCACTTACCAACACGCCACTGAGGGTGAGAGGGACATGGGATGGATAGATACATAGACAGATAGATAGATAGATAGATAGAGTGATGGCTGGGGTGCTGTGTGGAGAGGTTAGGGGTGGTGTGCGTGTGAGGGGTGCTAGGGTTGCTGGGTGCCTTACTTGCTGCATGATTCCTCTTGTTGTTGCAGGTTGCAGGTTGATGGGATGGCCTTTCCCCCCCCTGTCGTTTCCCTCCTGTTGTTTAACTCCTGTTTTAACTCCGCCGTGCCACTTACCAACACGCCACTGAGGGTGAGAGGGACATGGGATGGATAGATACATAGACAGATAGATAGATAGATAGAGTGATGGCTGGGGTGCTGTGTGGAGAGGTTAGGGGTGGTGTGCGTGTGAGGGGTGCCTTCCTTGATGGGATGGCCTTTCCCCCCCCTGTCGTTTCCCTCCTGTTGTTTAACTCCTGTTTTAACTCCGCCGTGCCACTTACCAACACGCCACTGAGGGTGAGAGGGACATGGGATGGATAGATACATAGACAGATAGATAGATAGATAGAGTGATGGCTGGGGTGCTGTGTGGAGAGGTTAGGGGTGGTGTGCGTGTGAGGGGTGCCTTCCTTGATGGGATGGCCTTTCCCCCCCCTGTCGTTTCCCTCCTGTTGTTTAACTCCTGTTTTAACTCCGCCGTGCCACTTACCAACACGCCACTGAGGGTGAGAGGGACATGGGATGGATAGATACATAGACAGATAGATAGATAGATAGATAGAGTGATGGCTGGGGTGCTGTGTGGAGAGGTTAGGGGTGGTGTGCGTGTGAGGGGTGCTAGGGTTGCTGGGTGCCTTACTTGCTGCATGATTCCTCTTGTTGTTGCAGGTTGCAGGTTGATGGGATGGCCTTTCCCCCCCCTGTCGTTTCCCTCCTGTTG
The DNA here is from genome assembly GCA_029215755.1 of Spea hammondii. Lineage (NCBI taxonomy): Eukaryota > Metazoa > Chordata > Amphibia > Anura > Pelobatidae > Spea > Spea hammondii. The sequence goes on from JARDYJ010000292.1 coordinate 15,903, forward strand.
TTTAACTCCTGTTTTAACTCCGCCGTGCCACTTACCAACACGCCACTGAGGGTGAGAGGGACATGGGATGGATAGATACATAGACAGATAGATAGATAGAGTGATGGCTGGGGTGCTGTGTGGAGAGGTTAGGGGTGGTGTGCGTGTGAGGGGTGCTAGGGTTGCTGGGTGCCTTACTTGCTGCATGATTCCTCTTGTTGTTGCAGGTTGCAGGTTGATGGGATGGCCTTTCCCCCCCCTGTCGTTTCCCTCCTGTTGTTTAACTCCTGTTTTAACTCCGCCGTGCCACTTACCAACACGCCACTGAGGGTGAGAGGGACATGGGATGGATAGATACATAGACAGATAGATAGATAGATAGAGTGATGGCTGGGGTGCTGTGTGGAGAGGTTAGGGGTGGTGTGCGTGTGAGGGGTGCCTTCCTTGATGGGATGGCCTTTCCCCCCCCTGTCGTTTCCCTCCTGTTGTTTAACTCCTGTTTTAACTCCGCCGTGCCACTTACCAACACGCCACTGAGGGTGAGAGGGACATGGGATGGATAGATACATAGACAGATAGATAGATAGATAGATAGAGTGATGGCTGGGGTGCTGTGTGGAGAGGTTAGGGGTGGTGTGCGTGTGAGGGGTGCTAGGGTTGCTGGGTGCCTTACTTGCTGCATGATTCCTCTTGTTGTTGCAGGTTGCAGGTTGATGGGATGGCCTTTCCCCCCCCTGTCGTTTCCCTCCTGTTGTTTAACTCCTGTTTTAACTCCGCCGTGCCACTTACCAACACGCCACTGAGGGTGAGAGGGACATGGGATGGATAGATACATAGACAGATAGATAGATAGAGTGATGGCTGGGGTGCTGTGTGGAGAGGTTAGGGGTGGTGTGCGTGTGAGGGGTGCTAGGGTTGCTGGGTGCCTTACTTGCTGCATGATTCCTCTTGTTGTTGCAGGTTGCAGGTTGATGGGATGGCCTTTCCCCCCCCTGTCGTTTCCCTCCTGTTGTTTAACTCCTGTTTTAACTCCGCCGTGCCACTTACCAACACGCCACTGAGGGTGAGAGGGACATGGGATGGATAGATACATAGACAGATAGATAGATAGATAGAGTGATGGCTGGGGTGCTGTGTGGAGAGGTTAGGGGTGGTGTGCGTGTGAGGGGTGCCTTCCTTGATGGGATGGCCTTTCCCCCCCCTGTCGTTTCCCTCCTGTTGTTTAACTCCTGTTTTAACTCCGCCGTGCCACTTACCAACACGCCACTGAGGGTGAGAGGGACATGGGATGGATAGATACATAGACAGATAGATAGATAGATAGAGTGATGGCTGGGGTGCTGTGTGGAGAGGTTAGGGGTGGTGTGCGTGTGAGGGGTGCCTTCCTTGATGGGATGGCCTTTCCCCCCCCTGTCGTTTCCCTCCTGTTGTTTAACTCCTGTTTTAACTCCGCCGTGCCACTTACCAACACGCCACTGAGGGTGAGAGGGACATGGGATGGATAGATACATAGACAGATAGATAGATAGATAGATAGAGTGATGGCTGGGGTGCTGTGTGGAGAGGTTAGGGGTGGTGTGCGTGTGAGGGGTGCTAGGGTTGCTGGGTGCCTTACTTGCTGCATGATTCCTCTTGTTGTTGCAGGTTGCAGGTTGATGGGATGGCCTTTCCCCCCCCTGTCGTTTCCCTCCTGTTGTTTAACTCCTGTTTTAACTCCGCCGTGCCACTTACCAACACGCCACTGAGGGTGAGAGGGACATGGGATGGATAGATACATAGACAGATAGATAGATAGATAGATAGAGTGATGGCTGGGGTGCTGTGTGGAGAGGTTAGGGGTGGTGTGCGTGTGAGGGGTGCTAGGGTTGCTGGGTGCCTTACTTGCTGCATGATTCCTCTTGTTGTTGCAGGTTGCAGGTTGATGGGATGGCCTTTCCCCCCCCTGTCGTTTCCCTCCTGTTGTTTAACTCCTGTTTTAACTCCGCCGTGCCACTTACCAACACGCCACTGAGGGTGAGAGGGACATGGGATGGATAGATACATAGACAGATAGATAGATAGAGTGATGGCTGGGGTGCTGTGTGGAGAGGTTAGGGGTGGTGTGCGTGTGAGGGGTGCTAGGGTTGCTGGGTGCCTTACTTGCTGCATGATTCCTCTTGTTGTTGCAGGTTGCAGGTTGATGGGATGGCCTTTCCCCCCCCTGTCGTTTCCCTCCTGTTGTTTAACTCCTGTTTTAACTCCGCCGTGCCACTTACCAACACGCCACTGAGGGTGAGAGGGACATGGGATGGATAGATACATAGACAGATAGATAGATAGATAGAGTGATGGCTGGGGTGCTGTGTGGAGAGGTTAGGGGTGGTGTGCGTGTGAGGGGTGCCTTCCTTGATGGGATGGCCTTTCCCCCCCCTGTCGTTTCCCTCCTGTTGTTTAACTCCTGTTTTAACTCCGCCGTGCCACTTACCAACACGCCACTGAGGGTGAGAGGGACATGGGATGGATAGATACATAGACAGATAGATAGATAGATAGATAGAGTGATGGCTGGGGTGCTGTGTGGAGAGGTTAGGGGTGGTGTGCGTGTGAGGGGTGCTAGGGTTGCTGGGTGCCTTACTTGCTGCATGATTCCTCTTGTTGTTGCAGGTTGCAGGTTGATGGGATGGCCTTTCCCCCCCCTGTCGTTTCCCTCCTGTTGTTTAACTCCTGTTTTAACTCCGCCGTGCCACTTACCAACACGCCACTGAGGGTGAGAGGGACATGGGATGGATAGATACATAGACAGATAGATAGATAGATAGATAGAGTGATGGCTGGGGTGCTGTGTGGAGAGGTTAGGGGTGGTGTGCGTGTGAGGGGTGCTAGGGTTGCTGGGTGCCTTACTTGCTGCATGATTCCTCTTGTTGTTGCAGGTTGCAGGTTGATGGGATGGCCTTTCCCCCCCCTGTCGTTTCCCTCCTGTTGTTTAACTCCTGTTTTAACTCCGCCGTGCCACTTACCAACACGCCACTGAGGGTGAGAGGGACATGGGATGGATAGATACATAGACAGATAGATAGATAGATAGATAGAGTGATGGCTGGGGTGCTGTGTGGAGAGGTTAGGGGTGGTGTGCGTGTGAGGGGTGCTAGGGTTGCTGGGTGCCTTACTTGCTGCATGATTCCTCTTGTTGTTGCAGGTTGCAGGTTGATGGGATGGCCTTTCCCCCCCCTGTCGTTTCCCTCCTGTTGTTTAACTCCTGTTTTAACTCCGCCGTGCCACTTACCAACACGCCACTGAGGGTGAGAGGGACATGGGATGGATAGATACATAGACAGATAGATAGATAGATAGATAGAGTGATGGCTGGGGTGCTGTGTGGAGAGGTTAGGGGTGGTGTGCGTGTGAGGGGTGCTAGGGTTGCTGGGTGCCTTACTTGCTGCATGATTCCTCTTGTTGTTGCAGGTTGCAGGTTGATGGGATGGCCTTTCCCCCCCCTGTCGTTTCCCTCCTGTTGTTTAACTCCTGTTTTAACTCCGCCGTGCCACTTACCAACACGCCACTGAGGGTGAGAGGGACATGGGATGGATAGATACATAGACAGATAGATAGATAGATAGATAGAGTGATGGCTGGGGTGCTGTGTGGAGAGGTTAGGGGTGGTGTGCGTGTGAGGGGTGCTAGGGTTGCTGGGTGCCTTACTTGCTGCATGATTCCTCTTGTTGTTGCAGGTTGCAGGTTGATGGGATGGCCTTTCCCCCCCCTGTCGTTTCCCTCCTGTTGTTTAACTCCTGTTTTAACTCCGCCGTGCCACTTACCAACACGCCACTGAGGGTGAGAGGGACATGGGATGGATAGATACATAGACAGATAGATAGATAGATAGATAGAGTGATGGCTGGGGTGCTGTGTGGAGAGGTTAGGGGTGGTGTGCGTGTGAGGGGTGCTAGGGTTGCTGGGTGCCTTACTTGCTGCATGATTCCTCTTGTTGTTGCAGGTTGCAGGTTGATGGGATGGCCTTTCCCCCCCCTGTCGTTTCCCTCCTGTTGTTTAACTCCTGTTTTAACTCCGCCGTGCCACTTACCAACACGCCACTGAGGGTGAGAGGGACATGGGATGGATAGATACATAGACAGATAGATAGATAGATAGATAGAGTGATGGCTGGGGTGCTGTGTGGAGAGGTTAGGGGTGGTGTGCGTGTGAGGGGTGCTAGGGTTGCTGGGTGCCTTACTTGCTGCATGATTCCTCTTGTTGTTGCAGGTTGCAGGTTGATGGGATGGCCTTTCCCCCCCCTGTCGTTTCCCTCCTGTTGTTTAACTCCTGTTTTAACTCCGCCGTGCCACTTACCAACACGCCACTGAGGGTGAGAGGGACATGGGATGGATAGATACATAGACAGATAGATAGATAGATAGATAGAGTGATGGCTGGGGTGCTGTGTGGAGAGGTTAGGGGTGGTGTGCGTGTGAGGGGTGCTAGGGTTGCTGGGTGCCTTACTTGCTGCATGATTCCTCTTGTTGTTGCAGGTTGCAGGTTGATGGGATGGCCTTTCCCCCCCCTGTCGTTTCCCTCCTGTTGTTTAACTCCTGTTTTAACTCCGCCGTGCCACTTACCAACACGCCACTGAGGGTGAGAGGGACATGGGATGGATAGATACATAGACAGATAGATAGATAGATAGATAGAGTGATGGCTGGGGTGCTGTGTGGAGAGGTTAGGGGTGGTGTGCGTGTGAGGGGTGCTAGGGTTGCTGGGTGCCTTACTTGCTGCATGATTCCTCTTGTTGTTGCAGGTTGCAGGTTGATGGGATGGCCTTTCCCCCCCCTGTCGTTTCCCTCCTGTTGTTTAACTCCTGTTTTAACTCCGCCGTGCCACTTACCAACACGCCACTGAGGGTGAGAGGGACATGGGATGGAATAGACAGATAGATAGATAGATAGATAGAGTGATGGCTGGGGTGCTGTGTGGAGAGGTTAGGGGTGGTGTGCGTGTGAGGGGTGCTAGGGTTGCTGGGTGCCTTACTTGCTGCATGATTCCTCTTGTTGTTGCAGGTTGCAGGTTGATGGGATGGCCTTTCCCCCCCCTGTCGTTTCCCTCCTGTTGTTTAACTCCTGTTTTAACTCCGCCGTGCCACTTACCAACACGCCACTGAGGGTGAGAGGGACATGGGATGGATAGATACATAGACAGATAGATAGATAGATAGATTGAGTGATGGCTGGGGTGCTGTGTGGAGAGGTTAGGGGTGGTGTGCGTGTGAGGGGTGCTAGGGTTGCTGGGTGCCTTACTTGCTGCATGATTCCTCTTGTTGTTGCAGGTTGCAGGTTGATGGGATGGCCTTTCCCCCCCCTGTCGTTTCCCTCCTGTTGTTTAACTCCTGTTTTAACTCCGCCGTGCCACTTACCAACACGCCACTGAGGGTGAGAGGGACATGGGATGGATAGATACATAGACAGATAGATAGATAGATAGATAGAGTGATGGCTGGGGTGCTGTGTGGAGAGGTTAGGGGTGGTGTGCGTGTGAGGGGTGCTAGGGTTGCTGGGTGCCTTACTTGCTGCATGATTCCTCTTGTTGTTGCAGGTTGCAGGTTGATGGGATGGCCTTTCCCCCCCCTGTCGTTTCCCTCCTGTTGTTTAACTCCTGTTTTAACTCCGCCGTGCCACTTACCAACACGCCACTGAGGGTGAGAGGGACATGGGATGGATAGATACATAGACAGATAGATAGATAGATAGATAGAGTGATGGCTGGGGTGCTGTGTGGAGAGGTTAGGGGTGGTGTGCGTGTGAGGGGTGCTAGGGTTGCTGGGTGCCTTACTTGCTGCATGATTCCTCTTGTTGTTGCAGGTTGCAGGTTGATGGGATGGCCTTTCCCCCCCCTGTCGTTTCCCTCCTGTTGTTTAACTCCTGTTTTAACTCCGCCGTGCCACTTACCAACACGCCACTGAGGGTGAGAGGGACATGGGATGGATAGATACATAGACAGATAGATAGATAGATAGATAGAGTGATGGCTGGGGTGCTGTGTGGAGAGGTTAGGGGTGGTGTGCGTGTGAGGGGTGCTAGGGTTGCTGGGTGCCTTACTTGCTGCATGATTCCTCTTGTTGTTGCAGGTTGCAGGTTGATGGGATGGCCTTTCCCCCCCCTGTCGTTTCCCTCCTGTTGTTTAACTCCTGTTTTAACTCCGCCGTGCCACTTACCAACACGCCACTGAGGGTGAGAGGGACATGGGATGGATAGATACATAGACAGATAGATAGATAGATAGATAGAGTGATGGCTGGGGTGCTGTGTGGAGAGGTTAGGGGTGGTGTGCGTGTGAGGGGTGCTAGGGTTGCTGGGTGCCTTACTTGCTGCATGATTCCTCTTGTTGTTGCAGGTTGCAGGTTGATGGGATGGCCTTTCCCCCCCCTGTCGTTTCCCTCCTGTTGTTTAACTCCTGTTTTAACTCCGCCGTGCCACTTACCAACACGCCACTGAGGGTGAGAGGGACATGGGATGGATAGATACATAGACAGATAGATAGATAGATAGAGATAGAGTGATGGCTGGGGTGCTGTGTGGAGAGGTTAGGGGTGGTGTGCGTGTGAGGGGTGCTAGGGTTGCTGGGTGCCTTACTTGCTGCATGATTCCTCTTGTTGTTGCAGGTTGCAGGTTGATGGGATGGCCTTTCCCCCCCCTGTCGTTTCCCTCCTGTTGTTTAACTCCTGTTTTAACTCCGCCGTGCCACTTACCAACACGCCACTGAGGGTGAGAGGGACATGGGATGGATAGATACATAGACAGATAGATAGATAGATAGATAGAGTGATGGCTGGGGTGCTGTGTGGAGAGGTTAGGGGTGGTGTGCGTGTGAGGGGTGCTAGGGTTGCTGGGTGCCTTACTTGCTGCATGATTCCTCTTGTTGTTGCAGGTTGCAGGTTGATGGGATGGCCTTTCCCCCCCCTGTCGTTTCCCTCCTGTTGTTTAACTCCTGTTTTAACTCCGCCGTGCCACTTACCAACACGCCACTGAGGGTGAGAGGGACATGGGATGGATAGATACATAGACAGATAGATAGATAGATAGATAGAGTGATGGCTGGGGTGCTGTGTGGAGAGGTTAGGGGTGGTGTGCGTGTGAGGGGTGCTAGGGTTGCTGGGTGCCTTACTTGCTGCATGATTCCTCTTGTTGTTGCAGGTTGCAGGTTGATGGGATGGCCTTTCCCCCCCCTGTCGTTTCCCTCCTGTTGTTTAACTCCTGTTTTAACTCCGCCGTGCCACTTACCAACACGCCACTGAGGGTGAGAGGGACATGGGATGGATAGATACATAGACAGATAGATAGATAGATAGAGTGATGGCTGGGGTGCTGTGTGGAGAGGTTAGGGGTGGTGTGCGTGTGAGGGGTGCCTTCCTTGATGGGATGGCCTTTCCCCCCCCTGTCGTTTCCCTCCTGTTGTTTAACTCCTGTTTTAACTCCGCCGTGCCACTTACCAACACGCCACTGAGGGTGAGAGGGACATGGGATGGATAGATACATAGACAGATAGATAGATAGATAGAGTGATGGCTGGGGTGCTGTGTGGAGAGGTTAGGGGTGGTGTGCGTGTGAGGGGTGCCTTCCTTGATGGGATGGCCTTTCCCCCCCCTGTCGTTTCCCTCCTGTTGTTTAACTCCTGTTTTAACTCCGCCGTGCCACTTACCAACACGCCACTGAGGGTGAGAGGGACATGGGATGGATAGATACATAGACAGATAGATAGATAGATAGATAGAGTGATGGCTGGGGTGCTGTGTGGAGAGGTTAGGGGTGGTGTGCGTGTGAGGGGTGCTAGGGTTGCTGGGTGCCTTACTTGCTGCATGATTCCTCTTGTTGTTGCAGGTTGCAGGTTGATGGGATGGCCTTTCCCCCCCCCTGTCGTTTCCCTCCTGTTGTTTAACTCCTGTTTTAACTCCCGCCGTGCCACTTACCAACACGCCACTGAGGGTGAGAGGGACATGGGATGGATAGATACATAGACAGATAGAATAGATTAGAGTGATGGCTGGGGTGCTGTGTGGAGAGGTTAGGGGTGGTGTGCGTGTGAGGGGTGCTAGGGTTGCTGGGTGCCTTACTTGCTGCATGATTCCTCTTGTTGTTGCCAGGTTGCAGGTTGATGGGATGGCCTTTCCCCCCCCTGTCGTTTCCCTCCTGTTGGTTTAACTCCTGTTTTAAACTCCGCCGTGCCACTTACCAAACACGCCACTGAGGGTGAGAGGGACATGGGATGGATAGATACATAGACAGATAGATAGATAGAGTGATGGCTGGGGTGCTGTGTGGAGAGGGTTAGGGGTGGTGTGCGTGTGAGGGGTGCTAGGGTTGCTGGGTGCCTTACTTGCTGCATGATTCCTCTTGTTGTTGCAGGTTGGCAGGTTGATGGGATGGCCTTTCCCCCCCCTGTCGTTTCCCTCCTGTTGTTTAACTCCTGTTTTAACCTCCGCCGTGCCACTTACCAACACGCCACTGAGGGTGAGAGGGACATGGGATGGATAGATACATAGACAGATAGATAGATAGATAGATAGAGTGATGGCTGGGGTGCTGTGTGGAGAGGGTTAGGGGTGGTGTGCGTGTGAGGGGTGCTAGGTTGCTGGGTGCCTTACTTGCTGCATGATTCCTCTTGTTGTTGCAGGTTGCAGGTTGATGGGATGGCCTTTCCCCCCCTGTCGTTTCCCTCCTGTTGTTTAACTCCTGTTTTAACTCCGCCGTGCCACTTACCAACACGCCACTGGAGGGTGAGAGGGACATGGGATGGATAGATACATAGACAGATAGATAGATAGATAGAGTGATGGCTGGGGTGCTGTGTGGAGAGGGTTAGGGGTGGTGTGCGTGTGAGGGGTGCCTTCCTTGATGGGATGGCCTTTCCCCCCCCCTGTCGTTTCCCTCCTGTTGTTTAACTCCTGTTTTAACTCCGCCGTGCCACTTACCAACACGCCACTGAGGGTGAGGAGGGACATGGGATGGATAGATACATAGACAGATAGATAGATAGATAGAGTGATGGCTGGGGTGCTGTGTGGAGAGGTTAGGGGTGGTGTGCGTGTGAGGGGTGCCTTCCTTGATGGGATGGCCTTTCCCCCCCCTGTCGTTTCCCTCCTGTTGTTTTAACTCCTGTTTTAACTCCGCCGTGCCACTTACCAACACGCCACTGAGGGTGAGAGGGACATGGGATGGATAGATACATAGACAGATAGATAGATAGATAGATAGAGTGATGGCTGGGGGTGCTGTGTGGAGAGGTTAGGGGTGGTGTGCGTGTGAGGGGTGCTAGGGTTGCTGGGTGCCTTACTTGCTGCATGATTCCTCTTGTTGTTGCAGGTTGCAGGTTGATGGGATGGCCTTTTCCCCCCCCTGTCGTTTTCCCTCCTGTTGTTTAACTCCTGTTTTAACTCCGCCGTGCCACTTACCAACACGCCACTGAGGGTGAGAGGGACATGGGATGGATAGATACATAGACAGATAGATAGATAGAGTGATGGCTGGGGTGCTGTGTGGAGAGGTTAGGGGTGGTGTGCGTGTGAGGGGTGCTAGGGTTGCTGGGTGCCTTACTTGCTGCATGATTCCTCTTGTTGTTGCAGGTTGCAGGTTGATGGGATGGCCTTTCCCCCCCCTGTCGTTTCCCTCCTGTTGTTTAACTCCTGTTTTAACTCCGCCGTGCCACTTACCAACACGCCACTGAGGGTGAGAGGGACATGGGATGGATAGATACATAGACAGATAGATAGATAGAGTGATGGCTGGGGTGCTGTGTGGAGAGGTTAGGGGTGGTGTGCGTGTGAGGGGTGCCTTCCTTGATGGGATGGCCTTTCCCCCCCCTGTCGTTTCCCTCCTGTTGTTTAACTCCTGTTTTAACTCCGCCGTGCCACTTACCAACACGCCACTGAGGGTGAGAGGGACATGGGATGGATAGATACATAGACAGATAGATAGATAGAGTGATGGCTGGGGTGCTGTGTGGTGAGGTTAGGGGTGGTGTGCGTGTGAGGGTGTGCCCTTCCTGATGGGATGGCCTTTCCCCCCCCTGTCGTTTCCCCTCCTGTTGTTTAACTCCTGTTTTAACTCCGCCGTGCCACTTACCAACACCGCCACTGAGGGTGAGAGGGACATGGGATGGATAGATACATAGACAGATAGATAGATAGATAGAGTGATGGCTGGGGTGCTGTGTGGAGAGGTTAGGGGTGGTGTGCGTGTGAGGGGGTGGCCTTCCTTGATGGGATGGCCTTTCCCCCCCCCTGTCGTTTCCCTCCTGTTGTTTAACTCCTGTTTTAACTCCGCCGTGCCACTTACCAACACGCCACTGAGGGTGAGAGGGACATGGGATTGGATAGATACATAGACAGATAGATAGATAGAGTGATGGCTGGGGTGCTTGTGTGGAGAGGTTAGGGGTGGTGTGCGTGTGAGGGGTGCTAGGGTTGCTGGGTGCCTTACTTGCTGCATGATTCCTCTTGTTGTTGCAGGTTGCAGGTTTATGGGATGGCCTTTCCCCCCCCCTGTCGTTTCCCTCCTGTTGTTTAACTCCTGTTTTAACTCCGCCGTGCCACTTACCAACACGCCACTGAGGGGGAGAGGGACATGGGATGGATAGATACATAGACAGATAGATAGATAGAGTGATGGCTGGGGTGCTGTGAGTGGAGAGGTTAGGGGTGGTGTGCGTGTGAGGGGTGCCTTCCTTGATGGGATGGCCTTTCCCCCCCCTGTCGTTTCCCTCCTGTTGTTTAACTCCTGTTTTAACTCCGCCGTGCCACTTACCAACACGCCACTGAGGGTGAGAGGGACATGGGATGGATAGATACATAGACAGATAGATAGATAGATAGATAGAGTGATGGCTGGGGTGCTGTGTGGAGAGGTTAGGGGTGGTGTGCGTGTGAGGGTTGCTAGGGTTGCTGGGTGCCTTACTTGCTGCATGATTCCTCTTGTTGTTGCAGGTTGCAGGTTGATGGGATGGCCTTTCCCCCCCCCTGTCGTTTCCCTCCTGTTGTTTAACTCCTGTTTTAACTCCGCCGTGCCACTTACCAACACGCCACTGAGGGTGAGAGGGACATGGGATGGATAGATACATAGACAGATAGATAGATAGATAGATAGAGTGATGGCTGGGGTGCTGTGTGGAGAGGTTAGGGGTGGTGTGCGTGTGAGGGGTGCTAGGGTTGCTGGGTGCCTTACTTGCTGCATGATTCCTCTTGTTGTTGCAGGTTGCAGGTTGATGGGATGGCCTTTCCCCCCCCTGTCGTTTCCCTCCTGTTGTTTAACTCCTGTTTTAAACTCCGCCGTGCCACTTACCAACACGCCACTGAGGGTGAGAGGGACATGGGATTGGATAGATACATAGACAGATAGATAGATAGATAGATAGAGTGATGGCTGGGGTGCTGTGTGGAGAGGTTAGGGGTGGTGTGCGTGTGAGGGGTGCTAGGGTTGCTGGGTGTCCTTACTTGCTGCATGATTCCTCTTGTTGTTGCAGGTTGCAGGTTGATGGGATGGCCTTTCCCCCCCCTGTCGTTTCCCTCCTGTTGTTTAACTCCTGTTTTAACTCCGCCGTGCCACTTACCAACACGCCACTGGAGGGTGAGAGGGGACATGGGATGGATAGATACATAGACAGATAGATAGATAGATAGATAGAGTGATGGCTGGGGTGCTGTGTGGAGAGGTTAGGGGTGGTGTGCGTGTGAGGGGTGCTAGGGTTGCTGGGTGCCTTACTTGCTGCATGATTCCTCTTGTTGTTGCAGGTTGCAGGTTGATGGGATGGCCTTTCCCCCCCCTGTCGTTTCCCTCCTGTTGTTTAACTCCTGTTTTAAACTCCGCCGTGCCACTTACCAACACGCCACTGAGGGTGAGAGGGACATGGGATGGATAGATACATAGACAGATAGATAGATAGATAGATAGAGTGATGGCTGGGGTGCTGTGTGGAGAGGTTAGGGGTGGTGTGCGTGTGAGGGGTGCTAGGGTTGCTGGGTGCCTTACTTGCTGCATGATTCCTCTTGTTGTTGCAGGTTGCAGGTTGATGGGATGGCCTTTCCCCCCCCTGTCGTTTCCCTCCTGTTGTTTAACTCCTGTTTTAACTCCGCCGTGCCACTTACCAACACGCCACTGAGGGTGAGAGGGACATGGGATGGATAGATACATAGACAGATAGATAGATAGATAGATAGAGTGATGGCTGGGGTGCTGTGTGGAGAGGTTAGGGGTGGTGTGCGTGTGAGGGGTGCTAGGGTTGCTGGGTGCCTTACTTGCTGCATGATTCCTCTTGTTGTTGCAGGTTGCAGGTTGATGGGATGGCCTTTCCCCCCCCTGTCGTTTCCCTCCTGTTGTTTAACTCCTGTTTTAACTCCGCCGTGCCACTTACCAACACGCCACTGAGGGTGAGAGGGACATGGGATGGATAGATACATAGACAGATAGATAGATAGATAGATAGAGTGATGGCTGGGGTGCTGTGTGGAGAGGTTAGGGGTGGTGTGCGTGTGAGGGGTGCTAGGGTTGCTGGGTGCCTTACTTGCTGCATGATTCCTCTTGTTGTTGCAGGTTGCAGGTTGATGGGATGGCCTTTCCCCCCCCTGTCGTTTCCCTCCTGTTGTTTAACTCCTGTTTTAACTCCGCCGTGCCACTTACCAACACGCCACTGAGGGTGAGAGGGACATGGGATGGATAGATACATAGACAGATAGATAGATAGATAGATAGAGTGATGGCTGGGGTGCTGTGTGGAGAGGTTAGGGGTGGTGTGCGTGTGAGGGGTGCTAGGGTTGCTGGGTGCCTTACTTGCTGCATGATTCCTCTTGTTGTTGCAGGTTGCAGGTTGATGGGATGGCCTTTCCCCCCCCTGTCGTTTCCCTCCTGTTGTTTAACTCCTGTTTTAACTCCGCCGTGCCACTTACCAACACGCCACTGAGGGTGAGAGGGACATGGGATGGATAGATACATAGACAGATAGATAGATAGATAGATAGAGTGATGGCTGGGGTGCTGTGTGGAGAGGTTAGGGGTGGTGTGCGTGTGAGGGGTGCTAGGGTTGCTGGGTGCCTTACTTGCTGCATGATTCCTCTTGTTGTTGCAGGTTGCAGGTTGATGGGATGGCCTTTCCCCCCCCTGTCGTTTCCCTCCTGTTGTTTAACTCCTGTTTTAACTCCGCCGTGCCACTTACCAACACGCCACTGAGGGTGAGAGGGACATGGGATGGATAGATACATAGACAGATAGATAGATAGATAGATAGAGTGATGGCTGGGGTGCTGTGTGGAGAGGTTAGGGGTGGTGTGCGTGTGAGGGGTGCTAGGGTTGCTGGGTGCCTTACTTGCTGCATGATTCCTCTTGTTGTTGCAGGTTGCAGGTTGATGGGATGGCCTTTCCCCCCCCTGTCGTTTCCCTCCTGTTGTTTAACTCCTGTTTTAACTCCGCCGTGCCACTTACCAACACGCCACTGAGGGTGAGAGGGACATGGGATGGATAGATACATAGACAGATAGATAGATAGATAGAGTGATGGCTGGGGTGCTGTGTGGAGAGGTTAGGGGTGGTGTGCGTGTGAGGGGTGCCTTCCTTGATGGGATGGCCTTTCCCCCCCCTGTCGTTTCCCTCCTGTTGTTTAACTCCTGTTTTAACTCCGCCGTGCCACTTACCAACACGCCACTGAGGGTGAGAGGGACATGGGATGGATAGATACATAGACAGATAGATAGATAGATAGATAGAGTGATGGCTGGGGTGCTGTGTGGAGAGGTTAGGGGTGGTGTGCGTGTGAGGGGTGCTAGGGTTGCTGGGTGCCTTACTTGCTGCATGATTCCTCTTGTTGTTGCAGGTTGCAGGTTGATGGGATGGCCTTTCCCCCCCCTGTCGTTTCCCTCCTGTTGTTTAACTCCTGTTTTAACTCCGCCGTGCCACTTACCAACACGCCACTGAGGGTGAGAGGGACATGGGATGGATAGATACATAGACAGATAGATAGATAGATAGATAGAGTGATGGCTGGGGTGCTGTGTGGAGAGGTTAGGGGTGGTGTGCGTGTGAGGGGTGCTAGGGTTGCTGGGTGCCTTACTTGCTGCATGATTCCTCTTGTTGTTGCAGGTTGCAGGTTGATGGGATGGCCTTTCCCCCCCCTGTCGTTTCCCTCCTGTTGTTTAACTCCTGTTTTAACTCCGCCGTGCCACTTACCAACACGCCACTGAGGGTGAGAGGGACATGGGATGGATAGATACATAGACAGATAGATAGATAGATAGAGTGATGGCTGGGGTGCTGTGTGGAGAGGTTAGGGGTGGTGTGCGTGTGAGGGGTGCCTTCCTTGATGGGATGGCCTTTCCCCCCCCTGTCGTTTCCCTCCTGTTGTTTAACTCCTGTTTTAACTCCGCCGTGCCACTTACCAACACGCCACTGAGGGTGAGAGGGACATGGGATGGATAGATACATAGACAGATAGATAGATAGATAGAGTGATGGCTGGGGTGCTGTGTGGAGAGGTTAGGGGTGGTGTGCGTGTGAGGGGTGCCTTCCTTGATGGGATGGCCTTTCCCCCCCCTGTCGTTTCCCTCCTGTTGTTTAACTCCTGTTTTAACTCCGCCGTGCCACTTACCAACACGCCACTGAGGGTGAGAGGGACATGGGATGGATAGATACATAGACAGATAGATAGATAGATAGATAGAGTGATGGCTGGGGTGCTGTGTGGAGAGGTTAGGGGTGGTGTGCGTGTGAGGGGTGCTAGGGTTGCTGGGTGCCTTACTTGCTGCATGATTCCTCTTGTTGTTGCAGGTTGCAGGTTGATGGGATGGCCTTTCCCCCCCCTGTCGTTTCCCTCCTGTTGTTTAACTCCTGTTTTAACTCCGCCGTGCCACTTACCAACACGCCACTGAGGGTGAGAGGGACATGGGATGGATAGATACATAGACAGATAGATAGATAGAGTGATGGCTGGGGTGCTGTGTGGAGAGGTTAGGGGTGGTGTGCGTGTGAGGGGTGCTAGGGTTGCTGGGTGCCTTACTTGCTGCATGATTCCTCTTGTTGTTGCAGGTTGCAGGTTGATGGGATGGCCTTTCCCCCCCCTGTCGTTTCCCTCCTGTTGTTTAACTCCTGTTTTAACTCCGCCGTGCCACTTACCAACACGCCACTGAGGGTGAGAGGGACATGGGATGGATAGATACATAGACAGATAGATAGATAGAGTGATGGCTGGGGTGCTGTGTGGAGAGGTTAGGGGTGGTGTGCGTGTGAGGGGTGCTAGGGTTGCTGGGTGCCTTACTTGCTGCATGATTCCTCTTGTTGTTGCAGGTTGCAGGTTGATGGGATGGCCTTTCCCCCCCCTGTCGTTTCCCTCCTGTTGTTTAACTCCTGTTTTAACTCCGCCGTGCCACTTACCAACACGCCACTGAGGGTGAGAGGGACATGGGATGGATAGATACATAGACAGATAGATAGATAGATAGATAGAGTGATGGCTGGGGTGCTGTGTGGAGAGGTTAGGGGTGGTGTGCGTGTGAGGGGTGCCTTCCTTGATGGGATGGCCTTTCCCCCCCCTGTCGTTTCCCTCCTGTTGTTTAACTCCTGTTTTAACTCCGCCGTGCCACTTACCAACACGCCACTGAGGGTGAGAGGGACATGGGATGGATAGATACATAGACAGATAGATAGATAGATAGAGTGATGGCTGGGGTGCTGTGTGGAGAGGTTAGGGGTGGTGTGCGTGTGAGGGGTGCCTTCCTTGATGGGATGGCCTTTCCCCCCCCTGTCGTTTCCCTCCTGTTGTTTAACTCCTGTTTTAACTCCGCCGTGCCACTTACCAACACGCCACTGAGGGTGAGAGGGACATGGGATGGATAGATACATAGACAGATAGATAGATAGATAGATAGAGTGATGGCTGGGGTGCTGTGTGGAGAGGTTAGGGGTGGTGTGCGTGTGAGGGGTGCCTTCCTTGATGGGATGGCCTTTCCCCCCCCTGTCGTTTCCCTCCTGTTGTTTAACTCCTGTTTTAACTCCGCCGTGCCACTTACCAACACGCCACTGAGGGTGAGAGGGACATGGGATGGATAGATACATAGACAGATAGATAGATAGATAGAGTGATGGCTGGGGTGCTGTGTGGAGAGGTTAGGGGTGGTGTGCGTGTGAGGGGTGCTAGGGTTGCTGGGTGCCTTACTTGCTGCATGATTCCTCTTGTTGTTGCAGGTTGCAGGTTGATGGGATGGCCTTTCCCCCCCCTGTCGTTTCCCTCCTGTTGTTTAACTCCTGTTTTAACTCCGCCGTGCCACTTACCAACACGCCACTGAGGGTGAGAGGGACATGGGATGGATAGATACATAGACAGATAGATAGATAGATAGAGTGATGGCTGGGGTGCTGTGTGGAGAGGTTAGGGGTGGTGTGCGTGTGAGGGGTGCCTTCCTTGATGGGATGGCCTTTCCCCCCCCTGTCGTTTCCCTCCTGTTGTTTAACTCCTGTTTTAACTCCGCCGTGCCACTTACCAACACGCCACTGAGGGTGAGAGGGACATGGGATGGATAGATACATAGACAGATAGATAGATAGAGTGATGGCTGGGGTGCTGTGTGGAGAGGTTAGGGGTGGTGTGCGTGTGAGGGGTGCCTTCCTTGATGGGATGGCCTTTCCCCCCCCTGTCGTTTCCCTCCTGTTGTTTAACTCCTGTTTTAACTCCGCCGTGCCACTTACCAACACGCCACTGAGGGTGAGAGGGACATGGGATGGATAGATACATAGACAGATAGATAGATAGAGTGATGGCTGGGGTGCTGTGTGGAGAGGTTAGGGGTGGTGTGCGTGTGAGGGGTGCCTTCCTTGATGGGATGGCCTTTCCCCCCCCTGTCGTTTCCCTCCTGTTGTTTAACTCCTGTTTTAACTCCGCCGTGCCACTTACCAACACGCCACTGAGGGTGAGAGGGACATGGGATGGATAGATACATAGACAGATAGATAGATAGATAGAGTGATGGCTGGGGTGCTGTGTGGAGAGGTTAGGGGTGGTGTGCGTGTGAGGGGTGCCTTCCTTGATGGGATGGCCTTTCCCCCCCCTGTCGTTTCCCTCCTGTTGTTTAACTCCTGTTTTAACTCCGCCGTGCCACTTACCAACACGCCACTGAGGGTGAGAGGGACATGGGATGGATAGATACATAGACAGATAGATAGATAGAGTGATGGCTGGGGTGCTGTGTGGAGAGGTTAGGGGTGGTGTGCGTGTGAGGGGTGCTAGGGTTGCTGGGTGCCTTACTTGCTGCATGATTCCTCTTGTTGTTGCAGGTTGCAGGTTGATGGGATGGCCTTTCCCCCCCCTGTCGTTTCCCTCCTGTTGTTTAACTCCTGTTTTAACTCCGCCGTGCCACTTACCAACACGCCACTGAGGGGGAGAGGGACATGGGATGGATAGATACATAGACAGATAGATAGATAGAGTGATGGCTGGGGTGCTGTGTGGAGAGGTTAGGGGTGGTGTGCGTGTGAGGGGTGCCTTCCTTGATGGGATGGCCTTTCCCCCCCCTGTCGTTTCCCTCCTGTTGTTTAACTCCTGTTTTAACTCCGCCGTGCCACTTACCAACACGCCACTGAGGGTGAGAGGGACATGGGATGGATAGATACATAGACAGATAGATAGATAGATAGATAGAGTGATGGCTGGGGTGCTGTGTGGAGAGGTTAGGGGTGGTGTGCGTGTGAGGGGTGCTAGGGTTGCTGGGTGCCTTACTTGCTGCATGATTCCTCTTGTTGTTGCAGGTTGCAGGTTGATGGGATGGCCTTTCCCCCCCCTGTCGTTTCCCTCCTGTTGTTTAACTCCTGTTTTAACTCCGCCGTGCCACTTACCAACACGCCACTGAGGGTGAGAGGGACATGGGATGGATAGATACATAGACAGATAGATAGATAGATAGATAGAGTGATGGCTGGGGTGCTGTGTGGAGAGGTTAGGGGTGGTGTGCGTGTGAGGGGTGCTAGGGTTGCTGGGTGCCTTACTTGCTGCATGATTCCTCTTGTTGTTGCAGGTTGCAGGTTGATGGGATGGCCTTTCCCCCCCCTGTCGTTTCCCTCCTGTTGTTTAACTCCTGTTTTAACTCCGCCGTGCCACTTACCAACACGCCACTGAGGGTGAGAGGGACATGGGATGGATAGATACATAGACAGATAGATAGATAGATAGATAGAGTGATGGCTGGGGTGCTGTGTGGAGAGGTTAGGGGTGGTGTGCGTGTGAGGGGTGCTAGGGTTGCTGGGTGCCTTACTTGCTGCATGATTCCTCTTGTTGTTGCAGGTTGCAGGTTGATGGGATGGCCTTTCCCCCCCCTGTCGTTTCCCTCCTGTTGTTTAACTCCTGTTTTAACTCCGCCGTGCCACTTACCAACACGCCACTGAGGGTGAGAGGGACATGGGATGGATAGATACATAGACAGATAGATAGATAGATAGATAGAGTGATGGCTGGGGTGCTGTGTGGAGAGGTTAGGGGTGGTGTGCGTGTGAGGGGTGCTAGGGTTGCTGGGTGCCTTACTTGCTGCATGATTCCTCTTGTTGTTGCAGGTTGCAGGTTGATGGGATGGCCTTTCCCCCCCCTGTCGTTTCCCTCCTGTTGTTTAACTCCTGTTTTAACTCCGCCGTGCCACTTACCAACACGCCACTGAGGGTGAGAGGGACATGGGATGGATAGATACATAGACAGATAGATAGATAGATAGATAGAGTGATGGCTGGGGTGCTGTGTGGAGAGGTTAGGGGTGGTGTGCGTGTGAGGGGTGCTAGGGTTGCTGGGTGCCTTACTTGCTGCATGATTCCTCTTGTTGTTGCAGGTTGCAGGTTGATGGGATGGCCTTTCCCCCCCCTGTCGTTTCCCTCCTGTTGTTTAACTCCTGTTTTAACTCCGCCGTGCCACTTACCAACACGCCACTGAGGGTGAGAGGGACATGGGATGGATAGATACATAGACAGATAGATAGATAGATAGATAGAGTGATGGCTGGGGTGCTGTGTGGAGAGGTTAGGGGTGGTGTGCGTGTGAGGGGTGCTAGGGTTGCTGGGTGCCTTACTTGCTGCATGATTCCTCTTGTTGTTGCAGGTTGCAGGTTGATGGGATGGCCTTTCCCCCCCCTGTCGTTTCCCTCCTGTTGTTTAACTCCTGTTTTAACTCCGCCGTGCCACTTACCAACACGCCACTGAGGGTGAGAGGGACATGGGATGGATAGATACATAGACAGATAGATAGATAGATAGATAGAGTGATGGCTGGGGTGCTGTGTGGAGAGGTTAGGGGTGGTGTGCGTGTGAGGGGTGCTAGGGTTGCTGGGTGCCTTACTTGCTGCATGATTCCTCTTGTTGTTGCAGGTTGCAGGTTGATGGGATGGCCTTTCCCCCCCCTGTCGTTTCCCTCCTGTTGTTTAACTCCTGTTTTAACTCCGCCGTGCCACTTACCAACACGCCACTGAGGGTGAGAGGGACATGGGATGGATAGATACATAGACAGATAGATAGATAGATAGATAGAGTGATGGCTGGGGTGCTGTGTGGAGAGGTTAGGGGTGGTGTGCGTGTGAGGGGTGCTAGGGTTGCTGGGTGCCTTACTTGCTGCATGATTCCTCTTGTTGTTGCAGGTTGCAGGTTGATGGGATGGCCTTTCCCCCCCCTGTCGTTTCCCTCCTGTTGTTTAACTCCTGTTTTAACTCCGCCGTGCCACTTACCAACACGCCACTGAGGGTGAGAGGGACATGGGATGGATAGATACATAGACAGATAGATAGATAGATAGATAGAGTGATGGCTGGGGTGCTGTGTGGAGAGGTTAGGGGTGGTGTGCGTGTGAGGGGTGCTAGGGTTGCTGGGTGCCTTACTTGCTGCATGATTCCTCTTGTTGTTGCAGGTTGCAGGTTGATGGGATGGCCTTTCCCCCCCCTGTCGTTTCCCTCCTGTTGTTTAACTCCTGTTTTAACTCCGCCGTGCCACTTACCAACACGCCACTGAGGGTGAGAGGGACATGGGATGGATAGATACATAGACAGATAGATAGATAGATAGATAGAGTGATGGCTGGGGTGCTGTGTGGAGAGGTTAGGGGTGGTGTGCGTGTGAGGGGTGCTAGGGTTGCTGGGTGCCTTACTTGCTGCATGATTCCTCTTGTTGTTGCAGGTTGCAGGTTGATGGGATGGCCTTTCCCCCCCCTGTCGTTTCCCTCCTGTTGTTTAACTCCTGTTTTAACTCCGCCGTGCCACTTACCAACACGCCACTGAGGGTGAGAGGGACATGGGATGGATAGATACATAGACAGATAGATAGATAGATAGAGTGATGGCTGGGGTGCTGTGTGGAGAGGTTAGGGGTGGTGTGCGTGTGAGGGGTGCCTTCCTTGATGGGATGGCCTTTCCCCCCCCTGTCGTTTCCCTCCTGTTGTTTAACTCCTGTTTTAACTCCGCCGTGCCACTTACCAACACGCCACTGAGGGTGAGAGGGACATGGGATGGATAGATACATAGACAGATAGATAGATAGATAGATAGAGTGATGGCTGGGGTGCTGTGTGGAGAGGTTAGGGGTGGTGTGCGTGTGAGGGGTGCTAGGGTTGCTGGGTGCCTTACTTGCTGCATGATTCCTCTTGTTGTTGCAGGTTGCAGGTTGATGGGATGGCCTTTCCCCCCCCTGTCGTTTCCCTCCTGTTGTTTAACTCCTGTTTTAACTCCGCCGTGCCACTTACCAACACGCCACTGAGGGTGAGAGGGACATGGGATGGATAGATACATAGACAGATAGATAGATAGATAGATAGAGTGATGGCTGGGGTGCTGTGTGGAGAGGTTAGGGGTGGTGTGCGTGTGAGGGGTGCTAGGGTTGCTGGGTGCCTTACTTGCTGCATGATTCCTCTTGTTGTTGCAGGTTGCAGGTTGATGGGATGGCCTTTCCCCCCCCTGTCGTTTCCCTCCTGTTGTTTAACTCCTGTTTTAACTCCGCCGTGCCACTTACCAACACGCCACTGAGGGTGAGAGGGACATGGGATGGATAGATACATAGACAGATAGATAGATAGATAGAGTGATGGCTGGGGTGCTGTGTGGAGAGGTTAGGGGTGGTGTGCGTGTGAGGGGTGCCTTCCTTGATGGGATGGCCTTTCCCCCCCCTGTCGTTTCCCTCCTGTTGTTTAACTCCTGTTTTAACTCCGCCGTGCCACTTACCAACACGCCACTGAGGGTGAGAGGGACATGGGATGGATAGATACATAGACAGATAGATAGATAGATAGAGTGATGGCTGGGGTGCTGTGTGGAGAGGTTAGGGGTGGTGTGCGTGTGAGGGGTGCCTTCCTTGATGGGATGGCCTTTCCCCCCCCTGTCGTTTCCCTCCTGTTGTTTAACTCCTGTTTTAACTCCGCCGTGCCACTTACCAACACGCCACTGAGGGTGAGAGGGACATGGGATGGATAGATACATAGACAGATAGATAGATAGATAGATAGAGTGATGGCTGGGGTGCTGTGTGGAGAGGTTAGGGGTGGTGTGCGTGTGAGGGGTGCTAGGGTTGCTGGGTGCCTTACTTGCTGCATGATTCCTCTTGTTGTTGCAGGTTGCAGGTTGATGGGATGGCCTTTCCCCCCCCTGTCGTTTCCCTCCTGTTGTTTAACTCCTGTTTTAACTCCGCCGTGCCACTTACCAACACGCCACTGAGGGTGAGAGGGACATGGGATGGATAGATACATAGACAGATAGATAGATAGAGTGATGGCTGGGGTGCTGTGTGGAGAGGTTAGGGGTGGTGTGCGTGTGAGGGGTGCTAGGGTTGCTGGGTGCCTTACTTGCTGCATGATTCCTCTTGTTGTTGCAGGTTGCAGGTTGATGGGATGGCCTTTCCCCCCCCTGTCGTTTCCCTCCTGTTGTTTAACTCCTGTTTTAACTCCGCCGTGCCACTTACCAACACGCCACTGAGGGTGAGAGGGACATGGGATGGATAGATACATAGACAGATAGATAGATAGAGTGATGGCTGGGGTGCTGTGTGGAGAGGTTAGGGGTGGTGTGCGTGTGAGGGGTGCTAGGGTTGCTGGGTGCCTTACTTGCTGCATGATTCCTCTTGTTGTTGCAGGTTGCAGGTTGATGGGATGGCCTTTCCCCCCCCTGTCGTTTCCCTCCTGTTGTTTAACTCCTGTTTTAACTCCGCCGTGCCACTTACCAACACGCCACTGAGGGTGAGAGGGACATGGGATGGATAGATACATAGACAGATAGATAGATAGATAGATAGAGTGATGGCTGGGGTGCTGTGTGGAGAGGTTAGGGGTGGTGTGCGTGTGAGGGGTGCCTTCCTTGATGGGATGGCCTTTCCCCCCCCTGTCGTTTCCCTCCTGTTGTTTAACTCCTGTTTTAACTCCGCCGTGCCACTTACCAACACGCCACTGAGGGTGAGAGGGACATGGGATGGATAGATACATAGACAGATAGATAGATAGATAGAGTGATGGCTGGGGTGCTGTGTGGAGAGGTTAGGGGTGGTGTGCGTGTGAGGGGTGCCTTCCTTGATGGGATGGCCTTTCCCCCCCCTGTCGTTTCCCTCCTGTTGTTTAACTCCTGTTTTAACTCCGCCGTGCCACTTACCAACACGCCACTGAGGGTGAGAGGGACATGGGATGGATAGATACATAGACAGATAGATAGATAGATAGATAGAGTGATGGCTGGGGTGCTGTGTGGAGAGGTTAGGGGTGGTGTGCGTGTGAGGGGTGCCTTCCTTGATGGGATGGCCTTTCCCCCCCCTGTCGTTTCCCTCCTGTTGTTTAACTCCTGTTTTAACTCCGCCGTGCCACTTACCAACACGCCACTGAGGGTGAGAGGGACATGGGATGGATAGATACATAGACAGATAGATAGATAGATAGAGTGATGGCTGGGGTGCTGTGTGGAGAGGTTAGGGGTGGTGTGCGTGTGAGGGGTGCTAGGGTTGCTGGGTGCCTTACTTGCTGCATGATTCCTCTTGTTGTTGCAGGTTGCAGGTTGATGGGATGGCCTTTCCCCCCCCTGTCGTTTCCCTCCTGTTGTTTAACTCCTGTTTTAACTCCGCCGTGCCACTTACCAACACGCCACTGAGGGTGAGAGGGACATGGGATGGATAGATACATAGACAGATAGATAGATAGATAGAGTGATGGCTGGGGTGCTGTGTGGAGAGGTTAGGGGTGGTGTGCGTGTGAGGGGTGCCTTCCTTGATGGGATGGCCTTTCCCCCCCCTGTCGTTTCCCTCCTGTTGTTTAACTCCTGTTTTAACTCCGCCGTGCCACTTACCAACACGCCACTGAGGGTGAGAGGGACATGGGATGGATAGATACATAGACAGATAGATAGATAGATAGATAGAGTGATGGCTGGGGTGCTGTGTGGAGAGGTTAGGGGTGGTGTGCGTGTGAGGGGTGCTAGGGTTGCTGGGTGCCTTACTTGCTGCATGATTCCTCTTGTTGTTGCAGGTTGCAGGTTGATGGGATGGCCTTTCCCCCCCCTGTCGTTTCCCTCCTGTTGTTTAACTCCTGTTTTAACTCCGCCGTGCCACTTACCAACACGCCACTGAGGGTGAGAGGGACATGGGATGGATAGATACATAGACAGATAGATAGATAGATAGATAGAGTGATGGCTGGGGTGCTGTGTGGAGAGGTTAGGGGTGGTGTGCGTGTGAGGGGTGCTAGGGTTGCTGGGTGCCTTACTTGCTGCATGATTCCTCTTGTTGTTGCAGGTTGCAGGTTGATGGGATGGCCTTTCCCCCCCCTGTCGTTTCCCTCCTGTTGTTTAACTCCTGTTTTAACTCCGCCGTGCCACTTACCAACACGCCACTGAGGGTGAGAGGGACATGGGATGGATAGATACATAGACAGATAGATAGATAGATAGAGTGATGGCTGGGGTGCTGTGTGGAGAGGTTAGGGGTGGTGTGCGTGTGAGGGGTGCCTTCCTTGATGGGATGGCCTTTCCCCCCCCTGTCGTTTCCCTCCTGTTGTTTAACTCCTGTTTTAACTCCGCCGTGCCACTTACCAACACGCCACTGAGGGTGAGAGGGACATGGGATGGATAGATACATAGACAGATAGATAGATAGATAGATAGAGTGATGGCTGGGGTGCTGTGTGGAGAGGTTAGGGGTGGTGTGCGTGTGAGGGGTGCCTTCCTTGATGGGATGGCCTTTCCCCCCCCTGTCGTTTCCCTCCTGTTGTTTAACTCCTGTTTTAACTCCGCCGTGCCACTTACCAACACGCCACTGAGGGTGAGAGGGACATGGGATGGATAGATACATAGACAGATAGATAGATAGATAGAGTGATGGCTGGGGTGCTGTGTGGAGAGGTTAGGGGTGGTGTGCGTGTGAGGGGTGCCTTCCTTGATGGGATGGCCTTTCCCCCCCCTGTCGTTTCCCTCCTGTTGTTTAACTCCTGTTTTAACTCCGCCGTGCCACTTACCAACACGCCACTGAGGGTGAGAGGGACATGGGATGGATAGATACATAGACAGATAGATAGATAGAGTGATGGCTGGGGTGCTGTGTGGAGAGGTTAGGGGTGGTGTGCGTGTGAGGGGTGCTAGGGTTGCTGGGTGCCTTACTTGCTGCATGATTCCTCTTGTTGTTGCAGGTTGCAGGTTGATGGGATGGCCTTTCCCCCCCCTGTCGTTTCCCTCCTGTTGTTTAACTCCTGTTTTAACTCCGCCGTGCCACTTACCAACACGCCACTGAGGGTGAGAGGGACATGGGATGGATAGATACATAGACAGATAGATAGATAGATAGATAGAGTGATGGCTGGGGTGCTGTGTGGAGAGGTTAGGGGTGGTGTGCGTGTGAGGGGTGCTAGGGTTGCTGGGTGCCTTACTTGCTGCATGATTCCTCTTGTTGTTGCAGGTTGCAGGTTGATGGGATGGCCTTTCCCCCCCCTGTCGTTTCCCTCCTGTTGTTTAACTCCTGTTTTAACTCCGCCGTGCCACTTACCAACACGCCACTGAGGGTGAGAGGGACATGGGATGGATAGATACATAGACAGATAGATAGATAGATAGATAGAGTGATGGCTGGGGTGCTGTGTGGAGAGGTTAGGGGTGGTGTGCGTGTGAGGGGTGCTAGGGTTGCTGGGTGCCTTACTTGCTGCATGATTCCTCTTGTTGTTGCAGGTTGCAGGTTGATGGGATGGCCTTTCCCCCCCCTGTCGTTTCCCTCCTGTTGTTTAACTCCTGTTTTAACTCCGCCGTGCCACTTACCAACACGCCACTGAGGGTGAGAGGGACATGGGATGGATAGATACATAGACAGATAGATAGATAGATAGAGTGATGGCTGGGGTGCTGTGTGGAGAGGTTAGGGGTGGTGTGCGTGTGAGGGGTGCCTTCCTTGATGGGATGGCCTTTCCCCCCCCTGTCGTTTCCCTCCTGTTGTTTAACTCCTGTTTTAACTCCGCCGTGCCACTTACCAACACGCCACTGAGGGTGAGAGGGACATGGGATGGATAGATACATAGACAGATAGATAGATAGATAGAGTGATGGCTGGGGTGCTGTGTGGAGAGGTTAGGGGTGGTGTGCGTGTGAGGGGTGCCTTCCTTGATGGGATGGCCTTTCCCCCCCCTGTCGTTTCCCTCCTGTTGTTTAACTCCTGTTTTAACTCCGCCGTGCCACTTACCAACACGCCACTGAGGGTGAGAGGGACATGGGATGGATAGATACATAGACAGATAGATAGATAGATAGATAGAGTGATGGCTGGGGTGCTGTGTGGAGAGGTTAGGGGTGGTGTGCGTGTGAGGGGTGCTAGGGTTGCTGGGTGCCTTACTTGCTGCATGATTCCTCTTGTTGTTGCAGGTTGCAGGTTGATGGGATGGCCTTTCCCCCCCCTGTCGTTTCCCTCCTGTTGTTTAACTCCTGTTTTAACTCCGCCGTGCCACTTACCAACACGCCACTGAGGGTGAGAGGGACATGGGATGGATAGATACATAGACAGATAGATAGATAGAGTGATGGCTGGGGTGCTGTGTGGAGAGGTTAGGGGTGGTGTGCGTGTGAGGGGTGCTAGGGTTGCTGGGTGCCTTACTTGCTGCATGATTCCTCTTGTTGTTGCAGGTTGCAGGTTGATGGGATGGCCTTTCCCCCCCCTGTCGTTTCCCTCCTGTTGTTTAACTCCTGTTTTAACTCCGCCGTGCCACTTACCAACACGCCACTGAGGGTGAGAGGGACATGGGATGGATAGATACATAGACAGATAGATAGATAGAGTGATGGCTGGGGTGCTGTGTGGAGAGGTTAGGGGTGGTGTGCGTGTGAGGGGTGCCTTCCTTGATGGGATGGCCTTTCCCCCCCCTGTCGTTTCCCTCCTGTTGTTTAACTCCTGTTTTAACTCCGCCGTGCCACTTACCAACACGCCACTGAGGGTGAGAGGGACATGGGATGGATAGATACATAGACAGATAGATAGATAGAGTGATGGCTGGGGTGCTGTGTGGAGAGGTTAGGGGTGGTGTGCGTGTGAGGGGTGCCTTCCTTGATGGGATGGCCTTTCCCCCCCCTGTCGTTTCCCTCCTGTTGTTTAACTCCTGTTTTAACTCCGCCGTGCCACTTACCAACACGCCACTGAGGGTGAGAGGGACATGGGATGGATAGATACATAGACAGATAGATAGATAGATAGAGTGATGGCTGGGGTGCTGTGTGGAGAGGTTAGGGGTGGTGTGCGTGTGAGGGGTGCCTTCCTTGATGGGATGGCCTTTCCCCCCCCTGTCGTTTCCCTCCTGTTGTTTAACTCCTGTTTTAACTCCGCCGTGCCACTTACCAACACGCCACTGAGGGTGAGAGGGACATGGGATGGATAGATACATAGACAGATAGATAGATAGAGTGATGGCTGGGGTGCTGTGTGGAGAGGTTAGGGGTGGTGTGCGTGTGAGGGGTGCTAGGGTTGCTGGGTGCCTTACTTGCTGCATGATTCCTCTTGTTGTTGCAGGTTGCAGGTTGATGGGATGGCCTTTCCCCCCCCTGTCGTTTCCCTCCTGTTGTTTAACTCCTGTTTTAACTCCGCCGTGCCACTTACCAACACGCCACTGAGGGGGAGAGGGACATGGGATGGATAGATACATAGACAGATAGATAGATAGAGTGATGGCTGGGGTGCTGTGTGGAGAGGTTAGGGGTGGTGTGCGTGTGAGGGGTGCCTTCCTTGATGGGATGGCCTTTCCCCCCCCTGTCGTTTCCCTCCTGTTGTTTAACTCCTGTTTTAACTCCGCCGTGCCACTTACCAACACGCCACTGAGGGTGAGAGGGACATGGGATGGATAGATACATAGACAGATAGATAGATAGATAGATAGAGTGATGGCTGGGGTGCTGTGTGGAGAGGTTAGGGGTGGTGTGCGTGTGAGGGGTGCTAGGGTTGCTGGGTGCCTTACTTGCTGCATGATTCCTCTTGTTGTTGCAGGTTGCAGGTTGATGGGATGGCCTTTCCCCCCCCTGTCGTTTCCCTCCTGTTGTTTAACTCCTGTTTTAACTCCGCCGTGCCACTTACCAACACGCCACTGAGGGTGAGAGGGACATGGGATGGATAGATACATAGACAGATAGATAGATAGATAGATAGAGTGATGGCTGGGGTGCTGTGTGGAGAGGTTAGGGGTGGTGTGCGTGTGAGGGGTGCTAGGGTTGCTGGGTGCCTTACTTGCTGCATGATTCCTCTTGTTGTTGCAGGTTGCAGGTTGATGGGATGGCCTTTCCCCCCCCTGTCGTTTCCCTCCTGTTGTTTAACTCCTGTTTTAACTCCGCCGTGCCACTTACCAACACGCCACTGAGGGTGAGAGGGACATGGGATGGATAGATACATAGACAGATAGATAGATAGATAGATAGAGTGATGGCTGGGGTGCTGTGTGGAGAGGTTAGGGGTGGTGTGCGTGTGAGGGGTGCTAGGGTTGCTGGGTGCCTTACTTGCTGCATGATTCCTCTTGTTGTTGCAGGTTGCAGGTTGATGGGATGGCCTTTCCCCCCCCTGTCGTTTCCCTCCTGTTGTTTAACTCCTGTTTTAACTCCGCCGTGCCACTTACCAACACGCCACTGAGGGTGAGAGGGACATGGGATGGATAGATACATAGACAGATAGATAGATAGATAGATAGAGTGATGGCTGGGGTGCTGTGTGGAGAGGTTAGGGGTGGTGTGCGTGTGAGGGGTGCTAGGGTTGCTGGGTGCCTTACTTGCTGCATGATTCCTCTTGTTGTTGCAGGTTGCAGGTTGATGGGATGGCCTTTCCCCCCCCTGTCGTTTCCCTCCTGTTGTTTAACTCCTGTTTTAACTCCGCCGTGCCACTTACCAACACGCCACTGAGGGTGAGAGGGACATGGGATGGATAGATACATAGACAGATAGATAGATAGATAGATAGAGTGATGGCTGGGGTGCTGTGTGGAGAGGTTAGGGGTGGTGTGCGTGTGAGGGGTGCTAGGGTTGCTGGGTGCCTTACTTGCTGCATGATTCCTCTTGTTGTTGCAGGTTGCAGGTTGATGGGATGGCCTTTCCCCCCCCTGTCGTTTCCCTCCTGTTGTTTAACTCCTGTTTTAACTCCGCCGTGCCACTTACCAACACGCCACTGAGGGTGAGAGGGACATGGGATGGATAGATACATAGACAGATAGATAGATAGATAGATAGAGTGATGGCTGGGGTGCTGTGTGGAGAGGTTAGGGG